>RHLR01000613.1:0-16630 GCA_009806335.1 Davidsoniella australis | reverse complement strand
GTGAATTTGGGTTTTATAAATTATATTACAGAATATATATATATATATATATAAACAGCAGTCTTAGTTGTCTGTGACGGCAAAAACACTCGTAGCAATACATGCCACGATGACTTTCCTTAATTTATTTTTCTGTTCTTCCATGCCGTGCCGGTTAATAGTACTGTATGCGGGAGTTACAACCAAATGCTTCCCAAGAGCTTCAAATAGTTTTGGTTTTCTGTACTGACTCTCTGGTTACCATCCGCCTTCGGTCTATCAAGATCTCGGCCAGTCACAGTCCGGGGTTATCTCATATCTCACTTTTTTCATTCCTTCTATTTTGAAGTCTGCTGCATCGTACTGTATATTGGGACAAGACGCGGTGCAAATCATTACACAGCTGCGGCTGGGCCATGGATACCATTTTGCCTCTAGATACTTGGCTATATATTCTAGTTCCTTTTATTGAGACGTCCTTAATGAATATGCTATACTTCTATATTAGCCACGTAGAATTAATTTGCTTACTTAGTTCTATTATTGGTAAAGTGCACGATGGTGTATCAAATAGTAGTGGTCGTGTAACGATGTCTCTCTGTTTTACTTGTTGTTTTTCTTTTCTCGCGTATCAAAAACCATGGATTAGATAATCCTGTTTAGGGCCAGGGTACACAAACCCTTACAATCACGCCGCAACCATACCACAGCAACTTGAATCAAACTAGTTCTTTGCCGCCCCAAAGATGAAAACATTCTCTATCAATGCCAATATTTCCCATGATTATCAATTTGATTAGAAAACAGGTTCATTTACTATTCAAATATAGTCGTGAAGTGTGGTACACATCACATAATCTATTATCATATATTATGTATAGCCCCGTTCTAGAACTCAACATACTTGTCTTAGTGTGTAGATCACTTACTGTTTATTGTTGGTGTGGATTACAGAGATGACTTGTTTCCATACATTGTCAATAAGATAATATTTATGGATATGAAAACAAAAAGACATCGCCGCCCTATAGTGATTAAAACTGTTTCACGGATATGTTCACTTCCGACGTGAACTGACATGCTGGGCAAGAACTTGCCTCATAAATCTAGATCGCAATATACCGACGTGGTGCCATCATAATCACTATTGATGTAGCATTATTGATTAGTTCATCGTCAGTTTGGCTCTGATGATGCTGTTTCTGGAAAACCCCGAAACAGAATGAAGATAGGAGATAAAGTATCTTCTACAGATGGCCGATGATTCAACGTATCGGATATACATACTATTTGCTAATCTATGGCCGACACTTAAAACGAAACCTCAATTACTACATACACAGTATCGTTGATATATATGTGTACACAGGTACTAGTAGATGTGTATAGTGATGTAGCCGGCAATCGTATAGCCGCGTTAGCGGTGTCAATTTTCGACCAATGCGTCTTGCTGGACCTCGAGAGTTATCACGTATCTTGAATGTAGCATTAGAATGTACCCCAAGATGATGACAGATTAGCAAATTTGGAATTAACATATACACCATATCATCATTATAGCTATCGCGCGGTTGATGATAAATTATGTATATACAGATAACTGCTAACCTATAACCCGAATCCAAACGACATGATGTAATTGGAGTAACTAGCGGTGAACATGGAACGATACATGGTAGATGGGGGTCATGGTAGAATTTCCACTAGCTTCCTAATGACAGACCAGTTTTGGCAAGAATGATACCCTAGATCCTAGTACTGGAAACTTGTCGTTTGTACCAGAAGATTCATATATTATACCACATATATGTATACCATCACAAATTTTGGAACTATGCTCTTATGTCCTGTTATATTGTCCTTGTTTACAGCTACTAGTAAATATTTCTGTTGAGGATGGGTATATCTGCCTTGATAAGCCCAGACATCATCGCTTCAACTTACCGCTATCACAAGATTATACAATCCGTTTAGACCAACATTATGAGTATTTGCGTAACGCCGCCAAAACTTGTCGGCATTGTATGTTGAACAAATTCTAGAAACGGTACTTGCCGTCCTGTTGTGTGGCATTTCCCGGCTTACAATGTAATTAGACAAGTCAAAATGCAACTGGTCTTCTGATTACCTTCACTTCTTAACATGAATGTTAATATATACCCTTGTATGGACTTAGGATTCATTCCACATGTATATGTAAGCACGTATTAATGAGGTCCAAGCGTGCATACTATAAGCTAATTGTGAATGCTATGTACAAGTATATATATATTAGTACCTGATGATGTTTGCATTGATACTTATTCAGATAGATATCACCACATGTGGGAATAGTTTTGCTGAGCTACCTAGATGTATACTAGTGTAGACGGCCACAAACTAGTAGTCAATTTGTTTTGACTTAAGGAAATAATAATCACCAACTCGCAGTATACGACGTAGATGTATCTTAACCCTTGTACCGCCGATACACAATCTAAATGTCAGGTGACAAGTCCGACAAGCTGTCAAAGCTTAGCTTGGATCTCGGGTTGCAAAGACTTGTTTGTCCGTAGGATGATAGATATATCTAGTTGCCTAGTTGGTTGGCTAACGTGAACATACATATGCATGGCCTCATGTCAGGTTTTTACAACTGAGTCTAGCGCTTAGAAAAGAAAAGAAAAAATCAGATGGAGGAAAATGGACACCAAAAGAGATGGGATTTGGCCAAGGCTTAGAGAGGGATGGAAGTGATATCCCACCTTGCTTTATGGAGGATAGTTAGACTACAAAAAGAAATGATGTGGTGAGCAAAGAGGAGCATTGGCTGAAGTCACGTGTAGGTATATAAATGCGTTAACTACTGACAATCTCAAGTAAATTGAGCTGGAGTAGTAAATAATAAGCAATGTGGTAGTAGTATGGTGATTTCTGTACTAAGGCTTTTCAGTGGTAGGAGCTTTCCGAGATCTATTCCTGTGAAGACGTAGTAGTGCTACGACGAGTAGTATCACTATCAGGTAGTAGTACAACTGAGCGAGAGATTGAATGTAGTCCTGAATAATAAGAGTGGGTAGCTATTGTCAGCAAGGTGTTACTAATGAACAAGGAGCGTGTGAGTTTTATACTAGCAGCAGAGAATCTATTTTTCTCTTTAGTCTAATTCTGGAGGGGAGAGGACAACTCTATCAAAGTCTACAAAAAAAAACGGCATTTACACCCGGCAATTGTTAGATCGTGAAGAAAATTATGTATTGAGTAAATAATGTGAGGGATGATAAGGGTGGAATATCCTAGACGATCGATCAACAAGGAGGAATGTCAAGTATATGTAAAGTAGGATGGCCACGCTAAAAGGGCGCGAAGGAGAAACAAACGGGAATATCAAAAAGTCTAGAGCCCAGCAAAGTGACTTTGACCTATGTAGCATGTAGCTTGGGGCTTTGCCTTTGTTTGCGCTAGCATTTCTGTGCGTTTTTCCTTGACCCGGCTAGGACGGTGTGGTAGTTTTGCGTCTCGTTGCTGGAGACTCGTACATTAACTCACTGAATGGCAGTTTGGCACGGACCTCTGGCCAGCCTCAACATCCAACATTTGAGGTGGGATACTGACTTTACATATTAGCCATGTTCGGCACTTAGGCAATTATCAGAGGTTGAACCAGGAGGATGGGTGACAGAACTTGGCATCAGGCAAGGCTAAGGTACGAATGTAGACAGGTCCAGAATTAAAAGGGGAGACACAGTGTCACCATTGGCTACGGACGGTGGGATGCTGAAAGGCTGAGAGGTCTGGGCTCTAGTGATTGGCTGACAGGGCTATTAATCAGCATGGGATCACTGATTTTAGAAGAAAAAAAAACGTCTACAACTACTACTAGGTGTGGGGCGGGGCGGGGCGGTTCAATTAGGAAGCGACGTGACGATCGATAGAGTTATGTAGAAAGAAGAAACCCCCTCCTTTAAGCGGGTCGCGCTGGACGATAGTTTTTTTTCTTCTTGGCCTTTCAGTGGGGTTCCCAGTAACGCCCCCTTAAGCACAATAGTAAATGCAGCCGGCCCAATGAAGTATTATAGTGGCATGCGCTGCCTATAGTGGACTAGTAGTCATGGGTACTGATGTGAAGAGGATGAGATTTGGGATTCGGAGGCGTTGGCGCAATGTAGAACGAGAGACAGAGGAGGGAGATAATGATAAAGCGCACATTTATCTGTCTACAACTTAAGGGTTTGCTTCGCCGGTAGCTTTTCTTATAACAAAGTCCATGGATATCCGTGTGCCGATTATTGCCGCGAGTAGACTGTGTTTGCTTGGAGTTGCGATACCCATTACTATAACTTTCCAAGGTTTTCCTAGCCAGCTTCTTGAATTCTGAAGGAACAGCCTTGATGTGAATACTCGGATCTCAGCCGACAATCCAAATTAGTTAGTCACCCAAACAAATAATAGTGGCAGCATCAAGCACCGTGGCAATCTATAGAGCTCGCGGAACCATCACGGCAGGTGAATCTCAGATTCCGTCCTCTTTTAGACAACACACCAACCCTCTTTCTCTTCTCTCTTTTACTTGGCGCTATGCAACACTGTCTGCTCGTTAGTCTTGTGGCCTTATTTCTGTTTCTCCATAATCTCCCCGGATATTAGACCTTTGACTATCTATACTCTTGAAAACGACCCTTTCCCAGCCCATTTGAGAAGCAGCTTGGAGTTCACCTCACATAATCTTGCTTCAAAATCTCACTCACTCGTGCTCCTTTACCTGCATTTTCCTGTCTGCTCATCCACGCACAGCAGTCAGAAAACGTCTCCCCTTCTGAATACGACTTGAATCCTGACACTCAGGACTTATCAGTGGCCTTCGGTCTACTACATCTCGTTTCGTTTCATTTCGTTTTGGCTTGGTATCCGATCTGATTGAATCGAGTCTGCTAGCACTACTGTGGCCATTGTGACTATCGTGACCAGCTTCCTTCTCATCAGTCTAGAACACACGTCGCCCTATGCCTGGTGCCTGAAACTAGAAGTAGACCTTCTGCTGCACCTGTCTGCATCTTTTCTTACTGCATCTGGCGCCGCTGTTTGTTGTTGTTGTTGTTGTTGTTGTTGGTGGTGGTGTTCCTACCACTTTCAGATTCTGGACCCCATTACTAAGTGCACTTGCTGCAATTGCTGCAGCTCGGCTATTGCCTGTCTTCTCGTCGATTCGATAGACGCCATCCATATCTATCCATTCAAACTGTCTTTTTGTTGCCGTTCGCCAAAGTCGAGCTTGTCGGAAGCCAAAATCTCATCACTTGTACTGTCGCTATCGTTTTTTTATTATTTTTGTGTTTGGAAATTGCTACCTCTCATTTTTAGCCTGCATCAAGTGCACCAAACTTCAATCGATTGATCGCCTGTTCCTGATCACCACTCACATCGTCGCTTTCCACCTATTCCCCCCCACCGAATTGAGCTGAGCGCCTCTTTTCCCATATCCTCGCCTTGCCCTCACACCTTTTTTCTCTCTCTCTCTCATGCAATCTCTTCTCCACGCTCTTCTCTCCTAGCTGGCGTCCCTTTTCATGGTTTAGGCCAATGAACGGCCAAGCCAAGCCAAGCCTTTCAGCTGCTGAACAAAAGGCAATATAGAAGAAAGCCCCGACTGGACTGCGTGTCTCGAACTGGCTGAATTTACCCTCGGATATACTCGTTTTTTTCTTTCAAATCTGAAGGTGATTCATATAGTCCAGCCTAGTATTTGAATGCTTCACTCCCATTTCGCCTTGTCTTGTCTTGATATCATCATATCTTGTTTATTTCTTTGGAAACATTAATTATACCTATATACCCCTTGCTTGCCCAATCAGCTTGCCCTCTACCCGTCCTATTATCAGCATTTTTGTTTCCGGGTGCAGAATAGATATAGCTGTACAGTTGCACAATTCGCAGAAGTAGCGGAGGCAGCAAAAGGAAAAGTAACAGTAGCAACAAACTTAACTCTAGATGCCTGACACCCGGCAATCTCCGTACGCAGCGGGGGCTTCTGCCGCAACTGGGATGTCACCCGGCTCGGCATCAGCTCTAAATTCCGATATTACCGGCAGCACTTCTCGCCCCGGCGTCACCATCTTGAAGCCTGGAGAAGAGCCGCCACCCGGACTCATAGACTCAATCTCTACCGACCTCAACCCACGCAGTTGCATAATATGCCGTAAACGAAAAGTCCGTTGCGATAAACATATGCCCTGCGCCAACTGCCGCAAAAACCAGATTCAGTGTGTCTTCCCAGCCCCTGGTAGAGCTCCCCGCCGGCCCCGACCCAAGGATCCTAGTGTGGCCGTCAAAAATCCAAGCGAGCGAGAAGCTGAACTTCTCAAGCGTCTCCGTAAGCTGGAGGGCATCGTCGAAGAGCTCAGTGGCCAGGTCGAAGGAGACCCATCAAAGCTAGCACATAGCGCCGGTGCTTCGCCAGATACAAATCCAGAAATCACAAGTCCTATCCACCTAGGATCTCCATCCCATGGCACACCAGGTTCTTCGTCGGGAACTAGAGAGATCGACGCCGTCGCTGCTAGAAAGGCAGTGCAGAAATGTCGCCCAGAGGACACCGCTGAAGGAACCGGAAAAGACCCATCAGCGCTTACCAATAAGTTTGGACGCCTAGTGCTCAGTGATAAAGCCAAGGGGCAGTACGTCGCAAACGCATTCTGGTCAAAGCTGACCGAACAGGTAAGGGATCCCTGGTGCCTGAAATCCAACCTTATCTTATATCCTGTGGCTGTAATATCTCATCAATACGCAGCTGCCGCTGATTTGTGAGACATATCGCTACTCATCTTCCATTTACATCGGTGGTCCGGTATTACATAGAGTAGTAGTACTAACCGTTTTCCACCCTCACAGCTTGATAGTATCCGTAACGAGTATTCCTACTCGGAAGACTCTGATTACTCTGACGAAGGAACTCCCGAATCGTTCCGTGATTCTGTAAATAGCGGTCCTGCAAATGATCAGGCTTTTTTCTTTGGTTACAAGTCGGCTTCTCTTGATCTTAGACGCTATAATCCACGGCGATCCGATATCCCTTTCTTGTGGCAAACCTATGTCAGCAATGTCGAGCCTATCGTCAAAATTGTCCACGTGCCAACCTGGACAAAGGTTATTGAGCAAGTTCAACGGTCAAATGACCAGACCTTTGACATCCCTATCCAGAGCCAGGCCATGCTATTTGCCTTCTACTTCAGTGCCGTAACGTCTCTAGAGGATGAAGAGGTCGAGCAGCGCTTAAATTCCAGCAAGTCCCATCTGCTGGCGCAATACCGATTTGCTTTTGAGCAAGCCCTTGCCCAGGCCAACTTCCTCACAGTACCCGACTTGACTATCATCAACGCCCTGGCACTTTTCTTGACTGTGGTACGCACATCAGACGATTCCCGCTATTGCTGGACTATGACTGCTGTTGCCGTTCGTCTTGCCGAATCTCTTGGTCTTCAGCGTGACGGCACAGTGTTAGGCCTATCACCATACGAGGTGGAGCTACGGCGCCGTATCTGGTGGATCATCTGCTCTTTTGATCTCCGCGCATCTGAAGAAAGCGGTACCGATTCCGCTGCTCTTGTCTTCAACTGCGACACACATATGCCACTCAATGTAGACGATGCTGATTTCAGTATAGATTCAACGGAAATCTTTCCAAAGTCTGGCCCTACAGATATATCGCTAGCCCTGATTCGCCACGAGATTACGAATCTATGCCGCAAAATGATTGCTCTGAGTAACCGCGCCCCACTACTCGGCCAGCCTAATGCTCTTCAAAGTATACAGGACCGCGAGGAGGTACTTAACAATATGTACCAACACATTGTGAAAACCTACTTCATGTGCCCAGAAGCCGACAATCATCCGTTGTTGATCCTGGGTGTGATGATTGTCCGTGTTGTCATCGCCAAGATGTCTCTTGTTATTTACCAGCCGCTGATGCTTGGCAAATCAGGAAAGCCCGACAACTCTGCTCCCAAAGAAGTCAACTACCGTGTGTTTATAGCTGCTGTGGAGATCATTGAATGCAATCTAAGGCTACACACTGAAGAACGCTTCCGCCAATGGCGTTGGCTCTTTGCTACCTATACTCAATGGCACGCTATCGCTTTTGTTCTAATGGAGATGAGTTACCGACCTTGGACCGCAACTATGGAGCGTGGTTGGGAGAACGTGAACCAAGCTCTTAGCCAAAAGGAAGTTCAAGAGTTTGCCAAAAAGCCGCATCATACGACTGTGTGGCTTCCTGTCCGGAAACTCTTAACTAAAGCCGCACGTCACCGGGAGGCTGAGATCCAGCGCCTAAGGGCTAATCCCTTTATTGCTCAGCAGCTTGACCTAGAGGATCGTATGAACCCTTCGCAAAGTCACCTTCCTGCGCCTAAGGGATCCGAGGAGTACTTGATCAAGGTTCGTGAAAGATGGCTCAGTATGATTGGTGCTAAAAACGGTAGCATGATGACAATCCCCCCGTGTGCCTCGGCGCATATACCACCGGCAACTGCACCACCTATGCTTCACAAAGTGCTTCAGAGTCAAAACTATGTGGTGCCCAGTGATGTTGTCAACTCATCGGTTCCGCCACAGGAACAATCTATTGCCCGTAATGACGGTGGCATCAATAATACCACAAATACAAACACTAGCCAGCCGGAGCAAGTAGGGTTAAATATGTTAATTAACCAACCAATCAATTCTTTGGATCTTTGGGATATAATCGAACAAAACGGCCCTACAACTGGCCTCGACCGCATGTCCCACCCCGGCCGGCTACACTCGGCCTCTGCATTCAGCATGGGGCACCACCGACTATCCCGTCACAACAGAGCTCGCCGCTGATACAAGCGCCACTGCCGCCACAAGTCAATCCATCCAGCTCAGGAGCACCAGGTCCGTGGGCGTGGTCGAATAGCTGGTATGAGCCAGATAGGGCGCCACAAACGAACGAAGTGGCTAATACGGGCATAGCACCACCGCCTATGGGTATGGCGAACATGATGATTTCCGAAGATATGGAGCTTGATGCAGAATGACCTTCAGACGTGGGATGAAATGATACGTAGCCTGACAACGCCAAACATGTATTCTGGACAACCGACTGGACTCTAGTAGAGTTTGCAAGGCAAGCCGACGACTTTCTGCGGCCGCTCGGTGACAGTTCGACTAAAAAAGAAAAAAAAAAACTCCAGGGAATGTAGGTGAAATATAAATGCATACATAAGATGCCCGAGTCGTAAGAAGTACAATGGAAAATAAAATAAAAATAAAACAGTAAAGAACAAATAAGTATGTGTCTCTCGACTAGGCCATATCAGTGATTCTGCGTTGTCTAGGATCAGTCAAACGAATGATCTTGACGTCCTTGTCTAGCTCAGCTCGACCTTCGATGGCATTTGGCGTGATGAATATATGCTGGCGTGATACGGAACGTCGAGCGGCAGTGATCTATTGGGCAAAAATGTTAGTTAAACAGGATATAATACTACTGTAAAGAGAGATTGAGAACACAACTTACCAGCATGTTGGTGCTAATGGCACGGTTAACATTGTCCATGAACACATCAAACTCATCCAAGCATCTGATCGAAGAGCCCATGGCTTCCCAGATAGCCAAAAGCATGCAAATCGAAGAAAAGGACTTCTCACCACCGGAAAGAGTATTGGTATTGCGGCCCTTGTCGTTCTTACGATGCTCGTCTGGCTCGACTTGGAGGGCTAGAACCTTGGTCCGGTGATCGATCAACATACGACCTCGGAAACCGCGCTCACTGAGTAGATACGCAAAGTTGACGCGAGTACGCGCTGACAAGTGACGCTGGAAGTATCGCCAACGCTCGATACGATCGGCAAGCGAGTCCTTGAGACTGCGCTGGAGACGCAGGAAGTTCTTGATTTCGTTCTTCATGGCCGTGTATCTCTCCATGGCTTCGGTCTCAGAGGCTATGATATCCTCGGCATTTCGGTTCGTGATTTGACGGGTGAATGATTGGATTTGTTCTTTGAGAGTGTTGTATGTGGCGCTGAGAGCTTCGTGGGTTTCTTCTGGCGCGATTTCGGGACGGTCAGGCTGCGTTTGTATTGCAGTACGAGTCCATTGTTCGAGGGCTGACTCTTCGTTTCGACACTCCCTCTTGAGCTTCTCTAACTTGGCTTGAGTATCGGATAGGACTTGCTCTGTTTCGAGTTTGGTGGACTGAGCCAATCGCAACGCATCATTGTTACCCGAAACTTTGGCTTCGACTTCTCTAAGCCGGACATCGAATTGCTGCTTTTTGACCCGCTCAATGCTGACTTGCTGACTGATCTGTTGGAAAGCAGCTAAGGCCTCGTCACGTTGAAGCGTTAACTGCGTGAGCTGACCACGTTCAAACTCTTGGCGATCCTCGGTCTCCTTTAGGCGATCACGATAATCTAGAAGCTTGCTGTCTCCCGTCTCGAAAACTTCCATTTCAAGGTCGATATCTGTGATACGATCACGAATTTCCTTCTGGGTTCTGTCGCATCGTGCTATACTAGCCTCTAACGCTTTGATTTCCGCTTCGCGACGGACGCATATCTCCTTGGCATCGGTGACTTTCCGGCGGAATTCGACTAGATCTCGTTCGAGTTCTTCCGCGAATCTTTGCCGCTCTTTGACTTGTTCTTCGGCGTCAGAACGAAGTCGAAGTCCTGAACTCCATCGGTCGATCGGTGATGTGCTGATACTCGAGCCACGGCTAGTCAGCATCAGACCATGCCCACGCTTGTTTGCATGATCATGTTGACAGAGACAGGCGCCAGAATTCGCAGGCCGGTTGCGGAACATGACATCTTCAGCCTCTGATCGACTTGCAATCAGAATGGTTTGCTCGATTGAATGGTTCATGATAAGAGCATCGCGGACTATGGTGTTATCAAAGCTCAGAACTCGAAGAATAGTGTCGAAACGCGGATCTGGCTCCTTGCCATTGAGATTCAAGGGGGTTGGCGACATTTTGATGACGGGTATATTTCTTGTGTTGGCTTGACCCATCAATCTGTTCAGACGATCCATGTCAGGCCGGTTAGTGACGATGAAGCCTTGCGGTGTAGCACCAAGATATTTCTCAATGATACCTGACCACATTGGCTGATTCAGCGTGATATGCCGGCCAATCGGACCAATGGGCTTGAAGGTCCAGCGTTTTTCCTCATCGATGAGCTTAAGAAGCCGACCAGTATTTGGGGGAAATGCATCGAGCCAGTTACCTTGGCTATGTCGGAGCTTTTCAACCTCCATGAAGGAGGATTGTACCTGGTTGCTCTTGGATCGGAACTCCGCGTCTTTGTTCCTCAAGTCAAGCGTTGCCGACTCTAGGCTTTGCTGAAGACCGGGCCGTTGCATGGTTATATTGGTATACTGGTCTTGGATTTCTTTGAGACTGGCCTTGGCTACGTTGAGCTCCTCTTGCTTGAGAGTACGAGCATCACCACTTAGGGCATCAAGACGAGCCTCCTCATTCTTGATATCAGCTTTGAGAGATTCGACTTCTCTGCCGGCATCAGTCCAGCGATCAGTTGCTGTCTGTCTTTCCCGCTTGACGGTTCGTAGACGCTCCTTTGCCGCTTCATGTTGTCGTTCGAGAGCTTCCCAATCTTGATTGAAGGCATTTTGATCCTGCACGACAGCTTCTACTTCTGCCTTGTACTTGACGATATTGGCCATGATACCGTCAATATTGGCGTGTGCAACCTCTAGGTCTTCTTCGACTTTAGAGACATCCTGCTTCTTCGACTTGACTGCGTCCTTTAAATCCTCAATTTCGCGCTCTTTTGCGCATACCTGAGACCACACAAGTTTGCCACGGAGATTTCTGACATTGGTCTTCATCTGGTGGCTCCTACGAAGAATATCAGCAGTCGCATGGGCTTTGTCGGCACTCTCCTTTAGCGACTCAAGTAAAACATCTGCCGAGGCAAGTCTTGTCTCGATACCTTCCAGAAACTCTTCGATGATTCTGTAGTCCTGGTCAAGAGACTCGAGTTGGACACCCTGAACAAAGTACTTATATTTGAGTTGTGCTGACGCAGAATTGAGGAACTGTCGTGCATTATCCTGTGATAGCACGTTGAGGGGATTGTCAACTTGTAGACAGAAGTGCTCAACGATCTCGTCCACAGCCTGGCGGGTTTTGCTGACTGTACGAGTTCCAGTCATGGACTTGATGGCGAATCCAGATGTACCTCTAATGTCAAAAGACCGCTCAATAATGATCGACTCGCCGTACACGGTGGGCTGAAACGCACCATCGCCGCGGTTCTTCAATTTCACTTGTATGATGGACTTTTCACGGCCTTCTTTGATGAATGCCTTGAGACTACCACCACGGTTAGTCGAACTAGCCTTGGCACCAAGACACAGGGTGATAGCAGTAAGAACAGCACTTTTACCACTACCGTTCTCTCCAACTATGAAGTTCAGCAATGGACCAAGCTCGACATGTAACCGCTCGTGACACATGAAGTTGATACATGTTACGGATTCTATAATGCCACTCTCAGCGGCGTCCGTAGTATTAATATGGATGGGCCGTGAGAAGACCTTCTGGGTCGCAACTTCGTCGTCTAGCTCTTCGTGGCACAGATGTTGGAAGTCTGCGTCGCGCATGATCTCGTACTGTGTTCGGGGAGGAGTACTGCCACGTTCTCTGCGCGCAAAGCCGTCGTCGGAATCTGCGTCATCCTCGTTCTGCGACCTCTGTGATGCCACGGGTTGGCTGCGACCGTTCTCATCGCCGTGGTCGGAGTCATCCTCGTGAGTTTGTTGGACGCGGGGGCGTTTATTACGCTGTGTCGAGGGTTGTGACGAAGTTCCGTTGCGTTGTGAGCTTCTATAGACCTCATCGTCATCGTCGTATGGACGACGGGCCCTCTTGTGAGATGACATATAGAGCTGTAGCACACAACTTGTTAGCGGCGTTGTTCAAGACCTAGACCTTTGGCGATTGCTGCTGGTCAGCAGGAAATGGGAAGAATCTTACGAGATGGGGGGAGATCGAAAGTCGAGTCTGTGCAGGGGAAAGAAATCAAAGTGTCTGGTCTGGTGGGTTCTGGTAGAAAGGATCATGAATAGACATGAAGGACCTAGTTTGGAGCAATTGCGACAAAATGATACAATATATATATATATGATGGTGATTCGATATATTGAGTATTAAGTATGGGTGGATGTCCTATAAGAGAAAAAAAAAGTCAAGTGAAACAAACACAGGCTATTGAGCCTTTAGTTTAAATGATTACAATAACAAAAACTGGACACTGGACAATAGAGATTTGTTAAAATAATTATTAGTAGTAGTATAGAACATGCTAGCCCTGTGAATCTTGACTTTGGAATACTTTCGAATACACAAACGCGCTATAGCAGCTGGGGCCTTCCTTTCACAACGCGACTTTAATAGGTCGCATTTAGAGGCTACAGGTCAAAAGTACATTGACACGCTGATGTAAACCATGGCACAGTATGCAGCACTGTGAGAACTCCGCTAAAAATATCAGCTTCCTCTTGTGCAACAAACAGTAGTGCCGAGGTGTGATTACAATTATCATGTACTATTTATGTCTTACAACACAATGCTGTATATCACATTTTGATTACACTGTTGCTTGCTATATTGATGACTATGATGCTGACGGAAACGAATATATTTGCAAACAGATAACTA
This sequence comes from Davidsoniella australis, assembly GCA_009806335.1. Classification (NCBI taxonomy): domain Eukaryota; kingdom Fungi; phylum Ascomycota; class Sordariomycetes; order Microascales; family Ceratocystidaceae; genus Davidsoniella; species Davidsoniella australis. The sequence goes on along the minus strand of RHLR01000613.1, from coordinate 2,966 downwards.
TATGTCTAAGACGTGCCGTTGTATTGATGCAAATTGACAGTAGAAAAACCTTGGATAAATCAGCATATAAGCTTCATCTTCGAGACACAACATCGTTACGTTCCTCAAGTGTTGGGTGAACAAAAGTAGAATGACTCCATCTAGAATAAGTATAGAAGATTACATTAGCTCTAGTATTAATATTAGGCAGTTATCACATGAGAAACAATTACTTTTCAAAATTGGGTTCAAATAATCTTTGACATTAACTATTCATTAATTATGCAAAAAAAAAAAAGACTAAGGGGATGTGTTATATAGATAGGGTTGGGGGGGAAAGGGACGTATTATGCGAAATTATGTACAAGTTGCCAACATGTCCGGCTATTGATAGCCTCTCGACCCTTCCATGATAATATCATCATGATGGTAAAGCCGAGAAGTCGAGAAATGAAATGAAGAAAAGAAAGAAATATAATAAGTCATAGATTACCAAGAGGTAGGGCCGATGAAAGAGCCATCGTCAGGCAGAATCTTGGTGACAGCCTCACCAGTGGCATCCAGGTTGTTGTTGAACACGGTGTTACCCCACCATTCAGGGAAGTTGGCGTTACCGAGACCCAGACCCAGGGCAACAACGACGACGCACATGGCGGTACCGATATCCAGGGCACCGGAAAGAACGTAGTTGTAACGAGACCACCAGCCGTTCCAGCGGCCGCGAATGAAGGCGTTGAAGAGGAGACCGACAATACACCATTGGGCCAGGTACCAGGTGGTGGCAGGAGGAATCATACCAGCGGCACCGAAGATAGCAGGCCAGAAGATGAAACGAACGAAGCTCTTGGGGTATCTGCAAGCGACAAAGTACTGGATAGTGGGCAGAGCAGCACCGACCAACCACATATAGTTGACCCAGGAGTACATGGCACCGGCACCGAACATGCGCTTAGGACCGATGACACCCCAAATGACGGAGGCGTTGTAGAAAGTGCGGGCACCGGGGCAGGTCAGACCCTGCTGTTGCTGAGGGGTGCAGATACCTTCAATGTTCTCACGAAGGAAGTTGTAGGTGGCGATCTGGACGAAAGATAGCCAGACAACAGCGAAAGCCTGGCAGGCGAACATGGTGCGGGGAGGAATCTTCATGTAGTGACCAATCTTCATGTCGGCAATGTAGGCAAGGCCGTTGTAGCAGGTCATGTAACCCCAAGACTTGAACAGCATCATGGCGATGGGACGGCCGGGAAGCATGTAGCCAATGATCATTTCAGTGATGACGTTCAGGCCAGTCTGCTGGTTAGTGACGGCCTGGATGATACCGACGGGCAGAATGAAGAAGACGGCAATCAAGATGGCGATGATGTACGCCCACCAGGGAAGGTGAGTTTCCCAGACCTGCGAGGCGATCATGCCGAAAGCGAAAGAGACACCAAAGGTAGACAGAAACCACCACTCGGGAGCCTCTTTGTACTTGCTCATGAGCTTGAAGTGGATGTCCGGAGGCTCGTACTTGAGATCGCGGGTGCGAGCAACGATATCCTGGCCGTAGAAGAGGGCAACGTGCACCAGAGTGGCGATGAGACCGGCGAAGCCCATGCTGTACGACAGCGAGAAAGCGGGGCCAAGAATCAGAGGCGAGTACTCGTCGTAGGCGGTCTGGTTGAACTGGAAGTCGGCCGTCAAGATGCGAGAGGTGTTGTAAGTCTTGGCGAAGTGGTCGAAGTTGGTGTTGGCAGAGATGGGCAGGTACTTCATGTACTCGGGGCCGGCGTAGGACATGCCGATGCAGCCAATCATCATCAGGAAGATACCGAAGGCGACGTTGTAGATAGCAAAGGCAGGGCTCTGAAGAGGAGACATCAGGAAACCGGTGATGACGGACCAGTCGAACGAGATGGGGATGAGGCCCAGGCCGGTCTGACCACCCAGAAGCTGGTTGACGAGGACGTTGTTGGGGGCGATCCAAGTCGCAAATGTGAAGACTTGGAGGAACTGGGCAAAGACCTGGGGAATCCATTCGTAGACGAAGGTGCAGCCGGCAACCATCATGAAGAAGGTGTAACGGCCGACACTCCAGCCGTTGGTGAGCGAGGGGTCAGAGGGGGCGTGGTCGTGCAGAGAGTACATGACAGTAGTGAAGATCAGGTTGGCGGGCCAGATCATGGACGAGGGCCAGACCAGGAAACGACGCAGGACACCAGCCAAGCCGAAGCCCATGGCCTGGGTCGAGACGATCAGCAGGATCTGGAAGCCCCAACCAAAGAACTGGTTGTAGAACAGCTCCTGGGCCATCAGGATGTCAATGGCGTAGGAAGCAGTGGCACCGGCAGCAGTCATGATGGTAATGACGGTGTGTTCCTTGACAGTGAACTCTCCAGGGTTTAGGGGGATAACCTCGCCGAAGGCATGGAAGTCATAGTTGGGCATCCATTTACCCCAGGCAACACCCATTCTATAGAAGGATAAGCGTTAGTTTCAGGGTTCGGGAAGACGGCAAACGGGTTACCAGGCGGGAAGACGTACGGGTAGCAAATCAATTGGACCACAGTAGCAGAGAATTCAACAAACAGGTACTTGCCTAACTTTAGAATATTACCGTTTGTAGTACAATTTTTAAAAAAATAATTGAACGAATTTTTTATCATTTTTATCAACATCGACGAACGCCTTTCTCTCTGATTTCTCGTTTTCCAACACGGATCCTCGAATATTTAGACTTTGATATCATTTTCCCGAATATCTCGACGACAATTCTAATCTCCCGATTCTCACATCATGGTGGCTCTTGAACAGGTCGTAACCGGCCAGTATCTTGAGATACTTCAGCTACAATCGACACGCACAATTATCGACGATCTCTCCTCCAATATTGATTCTACTCCGAAGTCATGTCTTAATATCGACGACGTGAGCTTTGAAGATGCTCTGGCTGCTGGTATAGCCGCTCTCGATGCTTTCCTCCAGGCCAACGTCACGGGACCTGC
>RHLR01000612.1:0-16629 GCA_009806335.1 Davidsoniella australis | reverse complement strand
AAAGATAAAAAGAAAGTAAGCAAGGGCTGACTTCAGCCTGAGCTAGGCTTCCTGATGCATAGACTTACATAGCAGGCTCTTTACTGCATCATACCTAATATATGTACATATAATATTATACTAGCCTCTAGAGAAACTATTCCTTGCCCGACACTGAATATTTAGTTCAGCTCTTATGTACTTTGGAAAAAGAAGCATTGTTTTCTGCCTAGTATGTATGTATGCCCCGTGCTCTGTCTTCGTTGTTTCGGTCTTATCCCTTGTAGAAGCACTGAAGTGGCTGGCTGGCCTTGACTTGTTTTGCGGAGGCCAGTGGGGAGAGTCCGACTAAAGCACAGATTGGAAACGAAGAGCTTGGAAGCAAGATTCTACAAGCTTAAAGGAGTCTGCCCGTACGAAATGTATCTGTCTCTTGAAAAAAAAAGATTGAAAAAACTAGGTAGCATCACATAGTTGCAAAGACCGTCTCCTTTTCATGGCCCCTTCTCCATTTGTTTTTTTTTTCTTCATCCTTTCTTGTTATGATATGTTTATCCCTTCTTATCCCCCTCCAAAAAAATCCAGAAGAAAAAAATCAGCAGGCTTCGGATTCTTCAGCCGGTCTGGCTGGTTCTCCAACTTTGGGAAGCATCCAACGATGTAATACATCAGTCATCCTTTTTTTTTTTTGAAAGGGAAGCTGTCATGCTGTCATGCATACTCCCATGCAACGATGCCGGGACTTCGATGCCAGGTTTGACACTTGTAAAGGCGAAATGCCGGGCTTCGTATCAGGCAAAATCAAACATGAACTACCATAACCCTGTTAACCCTAATATGAAGGTCTACCCCAACTTGGTGAACATGAATTTGTGTTTTATTTTGTACCTATTCACTTCGCGGATTTTAGCACTCTAGATATTGAAATTTATTAGAACTGATAATAGTATTTGACCAAGGACAAACGTCCAAGTATCACATGTATATGTGTAAACATGATCTACATAAATTCTCCGAGTTCTCGCTAACCCACAGACCCTTGATGACAAAGCCGGGTCCAATTCCACCCAAATTTCCCGATCGCGATCTTAACCGAACGGGAACCAAACGGCATCTTGATATAATGCAACGCCTCCAATCTCAATTTTAGCAAGACCGCTTCCGTTTCGTTACATCTCAATCTCATCTTATCTTATTCTAACTGAGACCGTACCTATCTACCTACATCTAAATTCCACTAAATAGCATTTCCCACTTGCCCAATATCAAAAACCCCTCTCCCCTCATATCACATATACCATCATCATGGCTCCGAGATCGAAAGCTCCGCCACCGTCTACGGACTTCCTGCCTACCAGTCTAACTGAGCCGTCGCTACCTCTCCCATCCATGATCGTCTTCGATCTTGATTACACACTTTGGCCCTTCTGGGTCGACACCCACGTGACCCCGCCACTTAAAGTCGTCGATGCCTTCACCGTCTCTGACCGCGCCACCGACACCTACGCCTTCTACCGTGAAGTCCCATCTGTTTTGCACGCACTTTCACGTGCCGGTATCCGACTTGCTGTTGCATCGCGTACTTCTGCTCCGGATCTTGCCCGTGAAATGCTCAAGTTACTACATATTCCCGCGCCGCCTCCGCTTCCTAGCGCAACGCCTGCGCCATCTTCTGGAGGAGGTAGTAGATTTTTCGGTGGTGGTAATAGTAATAAGGATGATTTGCAGTGGGAGAAACCTCGTAGGGCTCTGGAGCTGTTCGATGCTCCGCTGGAAATATATCCTAGGAGCAAGATTTCTCATTTCGAGACTTTGGCTAAGAAAACGGGTATCAAGTATGAAGATATGCTGTTCTTTGACGATGAGAGCCGCAACAAAGAAGTAGAGAGTTGGGTGTCACTATGAAATTGGTCACAGACGGCGTCACTTGGGATGAGATCGAACGAGGCGTCGCTATTTGGCGGCGTCGCAGAGGACATTTGGAAGAAGACAAAAATGAATAAAAAAATACTATGGCTAAGTATGCACCAACACACACACATCTCACTATTCGCACACATTTAAGAGCATTATATTGTATATGGGATAGAGTATATATTATTAGAGATAGCTACTATTACTACTACTATGGGGGACTCCATCCTTGCGTCATCTTGATATGGAAAGTAGAACAAAAGGTATATGAAAGATCAATGAATGAGTCAACATGAAGACAGCCAACAAAAATACAAATGCCTGAGTGGTGATGGACGGGAAAAAAAGGAAACGAAAAAAGGAAACGAAAAAAATATAAAAACAAGACAAAATTGGTATCCCCCGCCCGGCTTCGGGCCTAATCCGAAAGCTCCGTTAGAGCGTACGTCATATAGCAAGACCAGCCAATATTGGCTCTATGGACTAGCCTATTGTTTTCATTTTTTTCACTTATATGCTTATGCCGTTGGAGCTGCAACGTTGACATTTTCGGTCTGAGCCGCAGCTGCTGAAACCTTCTCATTGCCAGTGCTGATCTCTCCGGCCTTGGTTGTAGTCTCTTCAACTAGGGTGGTAGCTTGGCTGCTTTCCTCGGGCTTTACAGATTCTGAAGCTGCCGCATTCATGGCTCTTTCCCAAGGCTGAAGATATGTCTTGGGTACAGTGCATATCCGCTCTTTGCGTTCTTTTCCGTTTCTAGAGCCAAGACCAATGCATTCTAGTCTAGAGCCATCATCATAGGGTTTCCACACCATGGGCCCTGAAGGAAAGCTCTTGTGGCCGTTCTCCCATTGTATGACACCGTTCCAAGAAGGGTCAATAGTAGGCAAGTCGCCCCAGTTGAAGTTCAACTCGCCGCCGTATTGTTTTGGGATGTTTTTGGGGTCAATAAACGTTGATAGGGTCGAAGTAACTTCCGATGAAGAGAGAATAAATATTTTTGAAACTGTCGTAGGGTCAAACCACCGTTTAACCCAGCTCCAAACCGTGGAGAAGAATGAGGGAGCACCAATGATCTATACAAGTGTGTGCGCCGATTGGCTAATGGTTAGTACTATATAAAACACGGTGTTCATCAGGCGCTACATCAAGGTTGATTTAGTGCAGATCTGTGAATTTTGCTGCATATACTTACAAAGATACCTAGAAAAAAAGACAGGTTCTAGTTAGCGAGAGGCAATTCCAGGGATATACGATATGATAGACTTACGGTCGAGGGTTTCCGGGTAGTTGGCAGTGGCTAAGGTACTAGCAGATTGCATGTGGCTCTTAAGATTCCAGAACTGTTTCAAGCTGACGCCTGAGATATCGACAATGTTGGTCGTCATAGTTATAGGCATATTGGGGAACTGGCGGTCTTCGAGTTGCGAGCAGAGAGGGAATGAGAACTGGCATAGATTTTCATAGAGAGCAAACAGTCTGAGCAGGCCAGCAGGTGTTTTACCGTCAGTCTTGGCCTTGCTGAATGTTGTTGTAACGCCAATCTTCTCGTAATGCGCCACCGACTTGCTATTGAGAGCGCGGATTTGGAAGACGTAGAGGGGTATTCCCCGGCGGTCACGACGGCCCGTCCATTGGGGGTACTGATGGAAGAGAAGACAGTGTCAGTTTAATATATGACAGAGCTTGTGTTATCTCAGACATAATTGTCGGGAAAAAAATAATATATATATATATATGAACTGTGTTGAATAACATGTCATACCATAATGCGACTCTGCTCGTAGGCTTCCAAGTCGATAGTATCGTATAGTACATCGATGTCGTTGGCCTTGCGCCATTCTTCGGTTTCTGTAAGTTGCACCAGGGCATCTTCGGGAACCCAGCGGCGGGCACGGAGGAAGCGACTATTAGGAGCAAAGTAAATAATGGTAGTTAGCAACAAAGTGAGCACATGCTATTAGCTGAATATAGGCGGAACGAGGGTTCTTTTTACATTAGAGTCGCATCGTCATGTGAAGGCGGCGGACCAGCTTTATAGTAGCCCTTGGCAGCAAAGAGTTTCTTGAATGCCTCCAAAGCTTCCTGCTCAGACTCGTTCAGATGCTCGCAGTGGCCATTTGGATAGGCAAATTCAACAGCTGTGATCGATGCAGTAGCGGCTACACCGTTGTGAACCTCGATAGAGGGGCGCATGTTGGCGTTTAGGTTATGGTTCGAGTAGGAATAAAGAGGCTATGACAGGCTTGCCGAGAGATCGAAAAAGCGGCGCTTAGCAAGCTAAGAAGAAGCGCGAGATTTCGAACTGGGCCCGCGATTAATGATAGATTGGTGATAGGATAGCAGAGAAGAAAAACGCAATCAAGAAAAGACGAAGAGATGCTAGAGTGAAAGGCTGAGTTGAATCACAAAAGTTGGCCTGGAGGAAATTGATTAGAAGCTAGCAGCCTCGTTCTGACGGATAAAGTTATTGTAGAAACAAAGCAAAAGAAGAAAGAAATAGAAACAGAAATAGCAGTAGCAGGTCACACGCCACACCAACAAAGGCAAGAGCAGCGGAAACACACGGCGGAATAGGGAAACTACTAGTAGGAAAAGAGAACGGGAGGAAGAAGTGGGAGGAGAAAAAGAAGTGATGGATCGCGGCTGATTCAAGAAGGAACCTAGTTGCGCTACAAGTACTGACTCGAGATTCCCAGAAAAGGCACTTACAGAATGACACATTTCAATCTATCTAACTCTCTATGTACTACTTCTAACTAAGATAGCGGCAAAGTTTTAGATTTTGGCCTGGCCTAAGGTCTCAAACCCGACCTCTCTAACCAAGCCAAACTTTGCCGTCGGTCCCCTTAATCTTTACGTCCCGGGGCGGGATTAAAGCAGCAGTTGGCGGTCATTGTTAAGTCGTCATATAGCACCTCAACACCCTAGCATTTTGCGCCTGAACTATAAGCTACGACCAGACGCTGCTAAAATTTGGATATCGAATAATCTAATAGAGCCATAATGATAATTCATGCTATGCAAGCAGCTTAAATCCGGGCTTTGTCGTCGCTTGGTAGACGCAGGGGAGGTTTTGCTGGAACTTAATGGTGGCCTCTTCTAAATACTGGATGCGTGCACTGCTGCTCACAGCACATGACCACTGTGACGAGAATGATCTTCAGTGGCTACTTTTTTTTTCTTCCAATATTTTAAGGTATTTCCTTTGATTCCGCAAGGCGCAAGCAAGATTTTTTTTACGGCGGGAGCCCGGCTGTTCCGCTTAACCAATTCCAGCTCCAAATACTCGCTTGTTTGCTTTTTTTTTCTTTCGCTTGAAACAGCCCAAGTACAACCCCGAACCAGGGGGTGACGTCAGATACTGATCGTATAGTTCTCAAATCCGGCTCTGATGAAGCTCATGTCGCACTACCAACCATTATGTATAACAATCTTAAGCTTGAATAGTGACTTGCTGTACCAGACTATCTATCTAGCTGACGGCCTCCGGTCTTTGCCTCGCATCCAGTTGATCAGTAATAATGTACATAGTTGGGTCTTTATCCCTCGAGGATTAGAACTCGGGCAGTCGGGCCCGGAGCTGATCCAAACGACCCACCTGACAAGAAGAACAAAAGACAACTAAAAAGTTTCTTTAAAGACCCTATTACCAATCATGATAGCCCCAGGAAGCTAGAATGAAAAGGAAGAAAAATAGACAACTCCAACTACTTTTGGTGCTACATTATGCACGGTGTACGGGGCGTTTGGCATTTTCCAAGCGAAGTACGCTCGCAAGTCAATCTGGGAGAAATATGACTCAAGTATCATATTCTTCTCAAACAGGTGCATTGCGCAGGTCGGAGGCTTTGGCGCTCTAGAATAGAGCAATACCACTAGGCAAAACTCTGTTCTTGATGCATAAACTATGACATAGCAGCTTCACTATTGCAAAACCAGCTGGTTTGCCATCTAATCAACTACGTACTTGCTGTGATTGTGCTTTTTGCTCTGAACTAGCCAACCTCCGAGCTGATTTATCGAAAAGCCCAAAACAAGCTTGATCGTAGACGACCTTACAGGGATTCAATGCTAGGCTATTAGTCAAGCGCGACAGTTGGCCATCTTTCTGACGGCTGTCGGAAGCTCTGGCTCCAGGTGATGCCACTTGGACTGATAAGAGCGAATTTAAGTGGGGTTTATCGCAGCGCCCCACAAAAAAGTCTGCCTGCGAAAAGAGTTTGGGCTGGACAAAAGAATCGCGACAGCCAATTTGAACGTCACGATACTGTAGTGAGAAGATAATTCCACAATCAATTATTTGTGTTTCCTTGACTTTACTACGGGTTTTCTTTGCATCCCTCATAAAATGCCTCCAAATCAGCGCAAGCCTGGCCCTCCCCGCCGGAAATACAAAGAGGGGAAGACGAAAGATCGTCTTGAGCGCCGCAAGGAAACCATCGCCAACATTGACGAACTCAACAAGACAGTCGAGGATTTTGTACGTCTTCTTCTTTACTAACGCCCATTGAAAATATTATGCTAATTGTTCTTATCATTACTTCAGGATCCAAAAACTGCTGACGTCAAGAACTTCTCCGATCTCCCTCTCTCCGAGCCCACCAGCGAAGGTCTCGAAGCATCGCACTTCAAGGTCTTAACCGATATCCAAGCCCGCGCCATTCCCCTCGCTCTCAAGGGTCTCGATATCCTCGGTGCTGCTAAAACCGGTAGCGGCAAGACCCTCGCCTTCCTAATTCCCGTTCTCGAACGCCTATACCGTGCGCGCTGGACTGAGTTCGACGGCCTCGGTGCCCTGATCATTGCGCCCACCCGCGAACTCGCCGTGCAAATCTTCGAAGTCCTGCGCAAGGTCGGTCGTAACCATGTCTTGTCAGCTGGTCTCGTGATCGGAGGCAAGTCTCTCAAAGAAGAAGCCGATCGTTTGGAGAAGATGAACATCTTGGTCTGCACGCCTGGCCGTATGCTGCAACATCTCGATCAAACAGCAAGCCTGGATGTGAACAATCTGCAGATCTTGGTCATGGATGAGGCTGATCGTATCATGGACATGGGTTTCCAGCAGGCTGTCGATGCTCTGCTAGATCATCTTCCTAAGCAGCGCCAGACTATGATGTTCAGTGCGACACAAAGCAAGAAGGTTTCTGACCTGGCTCGTCTAAATCTCAAGGACCCCGAATATGTCTCAGTACACGAGGCTGCCGTTTCCGCCACTCCTGTAACTCTGCAGCAGCATTATATTGTCATGCCTCTCCACGAAAAGCTTGACATGATATGGGGTTTCATCAAGGCCAATCTCAAGAGCAAGATCATCGTGTTCTTATCTTCCGGCAAGCAAGTCCGCTTCGTGTACGAAAGTTTTCGTCAAATGCAGCCCGGCGTGCCACTTCTTCATCTTCACGGCCGCCAGAAGCAAATCGCTCGTCTCGAAATCACCCGCAAATTCTCCCGTGCTCAGTACTCTTGCTTGTTTGCTACTGACGTTGTTGCTAGAGGTGTTGATTTCCCTGCTGTTGACTGGGTCGTCCAGGCTGATTGCCCCGAAGATGCCGATACGTATATCCACAGAGTCGGTCGGACTGCTCGCTATGAGAGCAAGGGCAAGGCTATTCTGTTCCTAGAGCCTAGCGAAGAAGAGGGCTTCTTGAAGCGCCTCGAACAAAAGAAGATTCCCATCCAAAAAGTACACGCCAAGGAAAAGAAGAAGCGGAGGATCGTCGAGAAACTTCAAAGCATGGCTTTCCAAAGTCCCGACATCAAATATCTTGCTCAAAAGGCCTTTATTAGTTACACTCGCTCAATCCATTTGCAAAAGGATAAGGAGGTATTCCACTTCGAGGAGCTTGATCTTGACGCCTTTGCTTCAAGTCTTGGTCTACCTGGTACACCACAAATCAAGTTCCAGAAGGGTGAGGATATCAAAAAGATCAAGAACGCCCCCCGGATAAATCTCTCCAGCTCAGAATCCGACGGTGACGACTCAGATGGCAACAAGAAAAAGCCGAAGAAGAAGGAAGTCCGTACAAAGTACGAGAAGATGTTTGAGCGTACCAACCAAGATGTGTTTACTGGTCACTACACAAAACTTATCGACGACGGTGACGAAGACGATGGCGATGACTTCCTCAAGGTCAAGCGCGTCATCAACGCCGACGACCCTGCCAGCGAGAACGAGCATGGCGATGCTCCCGGCGCCAGACCCAAGGTTCTAAACCTCGGCGGCAAAGAGCTCATCATCGATTCCAAACGTCGTGAAAAGCTCCTCAAGTCCAAGAAGAAGCTTCTCAAGTACCGCGGCCCAGCCGAGAAGATCATCTTTGACGACGACGGAAACGCACGTTCTGTCTACGAACTCAAGAATGAAGAAGACTTCAAGAACGAGGGTCCCGTCGAGGAACAGATCCGCAAGTTCGTTTCCGAGGAAGCCCAAGCTCTCAAGGAAGCCGATACTACAGATAAACAGCTCGCTAAGCAACGCCGCAAGGAGAAACGCGATAAGCGCAAACAACGCGAACGTGAAGAAGCCGCAGGCTTCACCGCCAACGGTGGCAGTGACAGCGAAGGAGACGGTGGTGGTGATGATGGCGGTGACTATAGCAACGATGAAGAAGGTGGCGTCCAGCTTGAAGGCGACTACGAGGATCCATCGGCTGCCTTGGATTTCCTAAGGAGTCTACCCGTGGCAGGCTCGGGACAACAAGATGATGGTAGCGATGAAGAAAGGGAAGAAAAGCCCAAGGCTGGCGACAAGCGCGCTAAGAAGTGGTTCGAGGACGACTCGGAAGAAGAGCGTAGAGATCGCAAGAAGAAGCGGAAAGACAGTAAGCGCAGCCGTCGGGTCATCGAGATGGATCACGAGCCAGAGACTCTCGAGGATTACGAGTCTCTTGCTGCTGGCCTACTAGGCTAGAAAGCATTTATGTTTTAGCTTGTGGGGGGGAGGGGCAACGATACATATATACTATACCATTCTTAGTACTCTTGGGCATATATTCTGGGTTTATTTTTCTGCATACTACAAAAAGGATGGAGCCAGCTAATTGATTTATTTTCACTTGAAGTTTAATCTTATGATCTCAAAAGTTCCTAAACTTTTTTCTTATGTTATGTTATTTGTTCGTTATACGTACGGTGCTATGCGATCGTTGATTCTATCTTTGAACCCGAGTAATAAATACATAGCCTGCACCATGAAACCCTGTTTACTATAACCCTAATATACAATCCTCCTCATTATCGTGCTACATCGCCCGCTACTTCTACCGAAAACGACCCAAGCGCTCCTCCAGATCTTCCGTTAATTCATAAGCCGGTCTGAACCCATCACCGCCCTCTCTCTTCAGCGCAGGATTCGGGTATGTATCGTTTGTGCCTCCAAGCGAGGTATATCCCATATCGTAAAGATTACAGTACTCGATACCCGACTCGCGAATAAAGCCCCAGATTTCCGTGTAATGCCAGTCAATGACGGGATGGATGCGCATGAACCGCGGCCAATCGCCGTCAGTTTCATCGAAGAAGGTGAGTTGGGCACCGTGTGGATCAGTGCGGCGTGTACCGACGAAGACGGCGCGCAGATGTGGTTGTGCGGCTAGATAGTCGGCCAGAGCAGCCTTCATGGGCTTCGAACTCCGCGCAAGTGAGAGATGATACTGGACGGAGGTTTTTGCGACAAAGGCATCGACTTCAGGAAATGGATCGGCGCATTCGATGTAGATGCCATGGAGGGAGGTGGGAAAGCCAGAGCTGGCTTCGGCGTCAGGACTCGAGTTAGCGTTGTATCGTTTGTGTAGAGAGGCGAGGATCAGGACGAGGAGAACGAGGCAGTCTTTTCCGCCATTGTACGAGAGAGAAAGTTCGTCGAATCTATAAATGGGCGCGCAAACTATGGGTCAGCAGTGCTTTTGTTTCCAGTGGTTTATGAGAGCAGACATAAAGTGCATGCAGAGAAGCATGGTCTACGGATGCAAGGGACACTTCAACAGGAACCAGAAAACCAAAACACAGAAAAAAACATACGAGTATCGCTGGAGGGCATCATCAACGATCGCCAAAGACATCCGAGTCTGGGCTTGAACAGCCTTTAATGACGGGCAGCTTCCGTCTACATCTTCGCGGGCCAACAAGGCCTGGACCTTGTTATGCATATTGCGGCATACTTGGCGAAGATCCATGGCTGCAGATAGGGCGGATAAGATAGGCTCTATGGTATAGAAGATATGCGATGCAAAGAACTAGGTCAAAGGCAGAAGAAAGAAAGCTGGAAGCGCTTATGTAATTGACGGAAAGCAAGATGCGGTAGCTGAAGGGATCAAAAAGTCAAGATAGAAAAGAGCGCTCAGAATAAAAAAATTGTCAAAATAGACAAGGCACTGAAACTCGGCAATAACGTAACAACCCAAACGCAAACGAGGCTTCAAGCGAAGTTATCAGATAGACAGAAAATAATAAGAATTATATCAGGCGATAAGGCTCAGTTTCGATCTAACCAAGGAACAAGGCGATGGGTTGTTATATGGGTAGACGATTGACGATATCCCACTTCTATGTTCTTGAGTTCCACTTGGGATTATGGCCCCTCTTTGAAATTGAAGTAACGTCTAGTTAAGAGGGATCCACGCTCAACTTTCAAGAAGGCAATGTATTGTTTACTAAGGCAGGGGTCGAAAGAGGTCGTAATACTTATCAAGAAATCCACAGGAAACAAGAGGGACGAGCTAAGGATGAATTGAGTTCTAAGAATACAAACCAGCAAATTGTAGGGCCAACGGCGAGGATATAGATATGATAATGATGAGAAGGTACTGATATGATAAGGCAATAAATAAGAATAGTCAACTTATTCTCAGCTGCAAAGTATGGACGGCCAGAATTAAGAGGACGGTTGATTCGTCGGGAAAATGATTGGCACAGTGAACTTTTACGTGGAACAGAAAGATATGTTGCACAACATAATAAAAAGACCAAATGATAAATATGAATTTAAATAATAACATGTAGCTCGTTATCGTTTTGTTCTATAATTTTAGTCACGATTTAGTTGGTCTTTACTTGATTATCTAGTTGTGAATTCTGCCATATTTCACCGCCCACCAGCATTCCGTCCGATTCTGAATTGGGAGTTGCCGTAAGCTGAATAGCACTATCACATGCAAAAAGTAAGGCCAAGAATTGGCATAACTGCTTATATTCTTATTTGTATTAAAGAAAAACATGAAGCATACATAGTATTCAGTCTCGGCGTCATACATTATAGAAAAGCGTGAATAAAAAGGTAAAGACGTGATAGAAAGCCAGGAATAGCAGGAAATGATGAAAAATAACACGGTAAAAAGACCGACCCGACCTTTCCAAACACCAAAGTTTAAAGAAATCAAACAAAAAAAATCGTCTTCTCACATATATACATGAGAACGAATAATGTAACCCTCCCAAAATAAAATGCGCACTTTCTAGATGGTACCCGGCATGAAGAAAACAAAAGAGAACAACCGTCCGAAAAAAACATTCATGAAATCAACGCCAGTAGCAAATATCAGATCCGAAATCAAGATGCAGTAGTCTAGACAATCTGTCCATACATACGCAGACGGTAGAAGCACGTCTTGGCTTCATCGCCGTAGTTGGTTGTTGCCACCACGCGAATCATGTCTGTTTCGACTCCCATGTTCGCCAACTCAGGTGACAGCTGGTGAATATAGACCTCTGTGTCCTCGCTCTCCGGGAACGTGAAGCTAGCAATCTTAGCAAAACCATCGTTAGAGTTCGGCTCACCAATGGGCTTTCCGTCCCGGTCGACAATTGTAGTGAACTGGGCAGAGGCAAAGTCATGTACACGCTGGCGCAGGCCAATGTCTTCGATATACGCCCACACTTCAATATCACGAGGGCGCGCGGCATCTTCCAAAGTAGCGCCCTTGAGGATATGCTCCACGGCAATGTGCTGAGGGACAATGCTACGGCCAAGTCTGACAGCGACCGAAGTGCCTTGACGAAGACCATTGCGATCAGTGCCGATAGAACCACACCAGCACTGGCCATCATCATCCCAGCTGGTCAGCACGGCAGCAGTACCAAGCTCAGTCACTGAGGGACTGCGGAGTTTCGACCAGCTTTTGTTATTCTTGTGATCCGGCTTGGTGTGCTTTTCAAACTGGTATGAGGGCGAAGACTTATACGGCACAATGATAGCTCCAGCCCCACGCGAGAAGAAATTAACTTGCTGGCGCAGAGACGCAAAGTAGTCGGAGCGAATCTCACGGTGGGACAAGACATCTAGTTGGGCCTCACTCATAATTCGACGCACCATGCTGCTCACGAGGGCACTAATTTCGGCATGTGACATTGTAGAAGCCGCGGCACTTGCTGCCGCAGCGCGAACTGCGATATCCAGCTTCTCAACCAGGCGTGTTTCTTGCGCAGTAAGAGCCTCATTGAGCTCCTTTCTAGAGCGTTTGATCTCCGCGTCCATCTCCTGAAGCAGAGCCTCACGAGTGATGATGTTGGTCGTGGTAGATCCGGTCGCGTTCTTCTGTGCCTTTTGTAGAGATTTGGCGTTTTCACGTAGGAATTCTTGCCATTGCTTGCTAGTCACACCAGGCTCAGAAGGCGAGATATCAGTCTTCTTGGCGTAGCCGGCCTTGTCCAGCCTGCGAATAATAGCATCCCACTGCTGGTCAGAACTGATCTCAAACGTACCACCACGGTCCTTGCCCATGTTGAAGAAAACACCTTCATTACGCAAGTCATCACGAATAGCATGATACAGCTGTGGCGGCAGACGAATCTCCTTTCCATTGCGCTCGACGACGACCAGTGCCGGAAGCATTTTGTTGAGCTTCTCACGGGCATCATTATTCAATGAAGAACTTTTCTCCAATCGCTTCAGGATACTCTTCTGGCGGTTCAGTTCATATGTGAACTTGCTAACGCTTGAAGAGTCAGTGTCGTGGTGGCCAGGTAGCTCGATAGGTGCGATGCGGATCAAGGGTGAGAACTGGGCCACGTTTTCCCAGACGCTGCTTGAATCGTCCCAGAAAAAGTCAAGTTCTTTGACAGAGGGGTTAATGGTGAAATGCTGAGACATCCACGCAACAATGATAATCCAGAAGGTGATAATAACCAAAGCTAATGATCCGTTATAGAATAAAGCACCAATAGGGCCTAGAATTCAGCAGGTTAGAATAGGATGAAATACAGATAGATAGCATAGTATTGATAGAACTCACCGAATGCTTTCTTAAACATACGCTTAAATGAAGTCCCTGCATAGAGTTCGCCCTCGGTTCCATGAAAATTGTGTGTTGAGGTGTTTGAAGTATCAGAGCGATATTGCTTGTCGCGGCGCAAACGAGATCTTTCTGCGGCAGCAGAGACTCTAGCCGTCTCTGTCTTCAAGCGTGCAAGCTCACTGTCACGCATAGCTTTCTCAGCAGCGGCTTGAGATTCGCGCTCAATGCTAGGTGTTCTTGAGGGGAGGTAAACGGTCTCCTCCTCTATGACCTCGTCCTCTTCTTCCTCGCTATCCTTATCCGCATCATTGTTTCGAAGCGCGGTAGTCTCTTTTTCCTCTCTTTCTCTCTCGAGACGAAGTCTCTCGGCTTCAACGCGGCGCTTGCGCTCCAGTTCCTTACGGTATTTGTCATCGTCTGGTTGACGAGCAACTGGAACAGCACGTTCACGTCTCAGGAAAGCGACGGGTTCTGGGGTTGCCGATGGTGATGTGGGCAGAGTTGCAACACTGCTCTCACGCTGACGGGCAGCTTCAGCTTGGCGGATCTTGCGGGCATCAGGTGCGTCTTGCATAAGTTGCTCCATCAACTGTTCATCGATTTTATCGTCCTCCTCAAATGCTTGGATCCGAAGAGCATTGTCAATAGCAGTGTGGAGATCTCTGCGACGGCCCTTGAGGGGGTTGTAAATGGCATAAGTAACCTCTGCGCCATAACTGCTAGTGAAGCGTGACGATAGAGGGGGGAGCTCTTCTTGGATAGCGGCACCATTAGTGAGCATAGTCTGGGAAGAGTGATTACCCTTGCGAGCAGGTGCGTTTCTTCGTGACATGATGGAAGGTGAAAGAATTTTCGTAGGAGAAATCAAGTGGTTTGTTTTCCCAACAATGCAAGCCAGAAAATGATATTCTCAATGAATACAAAAGAAGTCCGATTAATGGGTGTCTTGCATAAATGCTTTGTACTGTGTAGTGTTAGAAACAAGGTGGTATGACAGTGAGAAGACAAGTGTGATTCGAGGAACGAAAAGAAAGAGAAATGTGGGCAGTATAAGAGGCGATCAAGTGCGGGTATTCATACTTCTTTGATATTGTGCAGAAAGGCCAAAGGAGTCTTCTTTGTTCAAAGCAAAGTTCTGTCGGCCAGAAACGTCTACTGATAGCTTTTGAGCCGACAAAGAGTCTCGAACAAAGAACTATCAAAGAGCCGTCTGGTAGGCCGGTTAACACCACAGCCCGACTTGGAATAGCGCCAGATATTGCGATAGTCAGCGATGACCAAAAACAATAGTTGACCACGACAACTATACCCAAGAGCAAGAGAATTCTCTTAGTAGTCGGATTTGCCTTGCTATAAATGAGTCGCGCGAGAAATGAGACAGTGGTTTAGTGGCCTACCATGAAAGTAGACGTCTAAACTTGGCGTAGCGCGGCGCAAGATTTCTAGCGAAAGATCAGCTTCCGTCTCCTGCGTTCTTTCAGGAAGCGGCGGAACTCGACTTCGAAAAAAAATAACGAGTAAGTCAAGTCCACCTTTGGTTGTCGAAGGATATATTGGCAGTGGGTGAAGATTCCCGCAGTATCGTAGTATAGCAAAGTAGAATATTCTAGGAATGAGCAAAGAACGTCGTGTCGTCGTGCCAGAAGATGGGATAACGATTTGTTTTGGTCAGTCTCTTAAGGCGTGTCTATGTCTAGCGCACTCGATCAATAGTCGAGTATGAAAGGGAGAGGGACGTTGTAAATGAAAAGAAAACAAAGCTAGGCGCAAAAGAGCTTGGATGGGCGGTACAGTGTCGACGTTACTAAACAAAAGAATGCGATTATCGTCTAGCGCGATCGAGCCGCTGGTTAACGTTTCTTTATGTACGGATGGAAATAATGAAAGTATTATTTATCTGTAATGCCGTGAATAATTGGCAAATATTTGGCGATGTTGACGGTGCCTGGTTTCGTTTGATTTATGCCAAAGTGTCGATGCTACCAAAACAGCAAGTACCGTGCTGGCGCTGGGCGGCAGAAAAAAAATAAAAGAAAATAAATGAATATTATTATTGGGCGCGGTCAGTGAGGCGAAAGGCGGTGCCACGACAACAAACAAAGAACAAAGAACAAAGGAAAATAAAAACGGGCTCTATTTTCAGCGCTACTGCAGCTAAGAAAATTCACTCGCTGGCACTAGCAGTATTAGCAATGGAGGCTAATTTTAGGGCTCTCTCTCTCTCTCTGCTTTACGTTCAACCTCAGCAAGATTTTCTGCCGTTCTGTTGCTCTGCTCTTGTTGATTGATTGGACTGTATTGAATTAAATGCACAGAACGAAAGGGAAATCGATACCGCTTTCTGCTAACAACTACCATTATCACTCGGCTACTTACCAGAGCCCATCTGGGTTGCTTGCAAGGTTGGGTTCAGGGTAGGACCATTCACAGAGTTGTTCTCCCGGCCTGATTTGGCCTGGCAGAACGTTGAAGGTTCAAGCAGCAAATGGGGTCAGCCGCTAAGCTCGTTGGAACCGAAGCCTCAGAAATCGGGTTTCGCAGTTGCTGGTCAAGTCCCGCGTCGCCACGCCTGCTCTTTGTTGTTCTTGGTGTTGTTCTTGGTGTGGAGATTGCGGTGTCATCTGCAGCTAGAATAATGTGCAGCACATTAGGCCGCCATGTTAGGCCGTCCTGTTTGATGGTCGTGCTCGATATCTCTCATTCTCATCACATTCAATATTGAACCTGGGCGCTTGAATTATATCTTTTTATGCTATCTATGACAATAGCGATAGTTGACTCCCTTTTGCGCTCTTATTTTCACTCTCTTTCATTAATGCCCTTCTTTTTAGCTTCTATTCAAGCTTCCTTAATCTTTGTTCCCCTTTTAGCCTGGATTTCAAGTGCCCCTTCCCTGGCTCAAGCTAAGATCTAAAATCTAAAATATACTGGCAGTAAGCGGGCCTTGTACAGTTGCAATCCGCCTGTCTAGCTTTTCCAAAATATATAAAATTAAAAAATTAAAATAAAATACACCGCAAACTGCCCAGAAGAACTCAACACAGACCTTTGCTCGTACTTTTGTACTTCGTCTTGGCCATCTATTTAACTTCCTTCAGCTTTGATGGCAATGGCTTCCCATATCGGATTCGTGAGATGCAGATATCCGATTCCGACGCAAAGAATAGAGACAGTGGAAGTAAGGTCAATCAATCAACACCCTTCCCCTAGCCCTAATGCCCCTAAGAGAAGCGAATTAAAGACGAACTCTCCCTTATTGGCTATTAGCCACACCCTTATTGTGAATGCAGGCCTAGTATTGTTCGTAAAGCGAACATGCAAGCCATGAGGTCTTCTTGGATACTTTCCAATGTGACCAGTGGTGCATATGTGTACATGTCCAAGCATTCACCAATGACTAGGGAAGGAGTGCCATCAAGGAATAACCGAGTTTAGAAACTTATATATTATTTGGTACAGTACTGTAACAGCTCACATCATCGCCACCGCAACGCCGCGTCCT
>RHLR01000611.1:0-16665 GCA_009806335.1 Davidsoniella australis | reverse complement strand
CTATTCCTGCGCATTTCAACTTCTAATCCTTTCCGGGAAAAACCACCTCATCGGGAACCTGTCTCAAAACCTCCGAGCATTTTGTAGCCCCTTGTATTATAAACCCTTAGAACAGTATGGTTACTACCTGGCATCTACCTTCTGCAGAACTTCGTGCATGGAGAGGGCCTTTCTAGAGTCTTGTCTAGGATTTCAACTCGGTCACTTCATAGCAGAGAAGCTCTGTCTACTTATGCACCTTACTGTTCTTATATTTTTCACACTTGTTCGTGGGGGCTTAGATTGCCGAAGCACCAACAACGCCTATACCACTCAGTGGTTCTAACAAACCCTTTCGAATGAACCCTAAAGATCGTTGGAATATGATATATATTTGTTAAATGGTTCCTTTTTCCCACAGAGTTAACAAAAGATACTTTGGAATAGTACATGTAGAATATCTTGGCCAATACCTATGTTTCTAAAGTCCCATTAGTAGTACCTCGGAAAAGACAGGAATCCCGGCTCCCATGAACTGCACTGCTCACGACGAAATAACAAAAGAGAGAACAGGTAGAAAAGACCAATAATGTTTCCCTATGGAATTCCCGGTCGGCTTACACGGCGCCCTTTATTTATTTTATATTTTATTTTATATTTTTTTTTGCAACCACCATGGCTCAAGGTACATACATCAGAAGAGCAACTAGGTAAGCTAAGGCCATTAGTATCATATGGCCATTATGGATGACGAGAGTCGCAGCGACTTTTCTTTGAATTCCCAAGACGCGGCAATTACAGACATTCAATCTATTTAGGCAGCTGGTTTGACCAGTTTTCCCGTCGACTCGATTTATATACAACTATCAACTATACTACATATATTGTAGAGTGATATTTAGAGTCAATGCCATGGCCTTGTTTCCCCCGGACTGTAACGCCAAAGCTTCTAGTTATAAGCCTCATTTTTCTCTTCTTGGACGACAAGCTTGGATATCATTGTGTGAAGGTATTAATTACTGTATTGGGGGCTTGGACCATATCAAGACTTGTAAAGCAACAACACGGATTGAGAAGCAAACAAGTCAGACATCATTTGACCAGACATGCCGCACGAACGAATATTGATACTTTATTTTATTTTCGCTATTGTGGCTTGTTTTGATCTTTCTTCGCGTTCTAGGCCGATTTGCGTGTCCGTCAAAGTCTGATATCGGATATTGACTTGTACTCTATAGGAGGCTATGACAACATGATAAATCTAATGCCGCTAGTATGTATATTTGTGTGTCAAAGTCTAGAACCTACTGTAAAAGTACAGTACATAACAATCCCGACGAACCGGACCGATTTGAGCAAACAAGTTATAGTGCCGACTTTTCCTAGCACCAAATCGATATTTTCTTTGCTTTACCTTAGGTATCCAGGGAGAGAATCGATAAATAAATACTAACCGAGATCGGTTCTTCGTTCCGTCTAGAGACAACCATCGCACAAATTCCATCAGAGACAAAACAAAAAGTCATGCGGACACTTGTGGACTCTGTCTCAACTTCAGCAGTGGTAGTGGCAGTCAAAGCAAATCGTAAGGAAATCCATATCCGAATCCAAATTCAAACAATATAAAAATGTCAGAGTCAGTAAGATATTAGTTAGTATCTGTAAACTATCAAGTTAGTGGCTGAAAGCAGGGTGTTGCGTCCTGTTCTTCCCTGAGACAGCCTTTATATATTGTCCCCCAAGACAAATCCAACGTCAACAGAACATATGCACTTATGGCCATATCTATTAGTTGTATAGTTATTCATACAAAACAGATGGATAAAAGTGATCACCAACTGACTAATTTACTACGTAACCTTGGTTGTCTTTCATTGTCTTGAACGAGTTGGTTGGTTAGCGAAGCCTTTATTTTTTTTTTCTTCTACTGTCATCATTAATTTACTGTAATACCCCGGATTTCTCCAGATTCTTTCAGCTGGTCTCACCTAGTTAAATGATGCGAAACAGAAATTACCAAGAACACGACTTTAGCTGCCTGTTTTGTGTGATCTCGTGATGGTCTCGCCAAGATAATCCGAAGTCAAGGCTCCCTCTTCTCCCCCACCCCTTCTTCATCATTGAAAGTATCGTGATATCTAATATTATATGTACATGTTAGTAGTATGCTTTTTGGATATAAACTGTCAAAGGCTATGGCCGTCAAGAGATCATAATGTGTCTGCATTGGTGCTTGTCTTGCTATTCCCCCCCGCCCTCGGAAATAGGGACCCCAAATAATAATAATAATAATAATCATAATCATACTAATAAAATATGCTACTTAATTTCATCCAAGAAAGAGCCGCTGAGTATCGTGAGTTACAATTCACCTGAAAAGGGAAATCTTCTTTGCATGCTCCAATCCCAATTCTGCATCCCTCCAGATAGGTTCAATCTTTTCCCCTTTTTTCGTCCGTCTTGATTCTTTATTAGCTTAGAGAAAAGATGTTTTCTTCTTCCGGCCCTTATTTTCTTCACGATACTTGTTGCGGCTTCTATCTGCATAAACTACTTTCTTATTTGGGCCCTCCTGCACCTGCATCAAATTCTAGAAGCAAATAGAGTATTAACGACCAAGAAAAGAAAGAGCTTGCATCAACTCTGTACGGGATCGTGACCTGGGCTGACCGGAAACTGCCGCCTTTGAGGCTTATTCATGCATTTTATTATATTTTTCTTTATCCATATGTGTGTCCCCCCATTCTCTCTTCTCTTTTTAGTAGTCTCTGTTTTTTGCTGATTCTCACGATGCAATGCACCTGCATTTCCGGCCTGCAAGTCTTGGCTTTTTATGTACGGTTCACGATATGTCACTCTGGTCCCGGTGAGAACGATCGTGGGATATGCTATAGTAGTAGTTGACAGTTCGGTGCATTAGTGTCAGAGTCTTAAGGGGTTCTCTCTTTCTTCCTTTTCGTCTCCATTAACGTCAACGGACCCGACGATCTGGTGCACCTATATAACATCATGCGTAAGTGACTTGCACATATGTAGTAATATGTGACTTCATCTGAAAAGATGTAGGCGGTCGTTGGTTTTTTCTTCCATGATGCCTCTAGGCGTAGCACAAAGTAAGTTTAAGACCTTAACAACAAGTACACTCCATTTGGCTTCTTGTCAATATCTTAGCTTGTAGCATAGTTCTCTGTTAATGTATGGTGTATGCGAAGACCCTAACCAACCCTATTATTGAAAATATCCATGGACAATTTTAGTTGGAAAGATCTTGATGATACGGTGACCACCCTATTATCTTGCATCTCCAATATTGCCTTTTTACGCCTCATGCTGTTTTGGCATATATCCATGACCCGTTTGTCCTTTGCCAGACAAACAAAGCTTAGCTGCAGGCCGGTAATACTTTATAGTAGCAGTCGTACTTTTATGTCTTTTTAGCTTCTAGTCTTTTGGAAGATGGCTTACAAGCTAGCTCACCGCCATTTTGATCAACTACTTCCAACTATGTACTTTATTGGCTTTTTTTCTTCCTGCATTGGATGGATGGACGGGTGACCAGCGGGTTGAACATGCAGCGCAGGGGGTTACAATGGGCGGCAAGAAAAAAGACGGAATGACTGAAAGAATAAAAGAGTCAGAAGTCAGAAGAAAGCAAAAGTAGAAGTGGAAGTGGAAGAAGAAAGTGTAGACTGTAGAAGAGAAATTGTAATCGCAAATCGGGCGTATGTAGGCGAAAAACGAGATACTAGTCGTATGCTATGCTATGGCTTTACTTGTGGTTGAAGTTGCTGACCTGGCAGACGATCGGTCTCTCGACAACCATAGCCGGGACATCGATTTCCTTCCTTTTATAATGAGCGTCTATGCAGTCTAGCTAGCCGACACAGGTGACATAGGAGATAGTCCCCTATCATGAGTTCTATCGTGAGTCCCTATCATGGCTGTAAGTCTTATCATGAGTCGCCATGACCGCAGCTCGTCTTGCAACGTCACTGCTAGCTTTTATAGAACATGCATGTTTGACGACAATGTAAAATACAGGCATGGTATTTATTACTGACACTTCATGCACTGCATGGATACACATAGATTTCTATTACTTGATTTCCCACTCCCACTTATACAGTCATGCATATCTCTGGAGGATTAATGGATTCCATGCATTGAAATACATGATATGGTCGTACTTGGTCTGCCTTTAGTAGCACTGTATTTTTGTTGAGGATGCGCCCGGTCATGAAGGCTAGAGTGCTATATCTTCCAGTTGCAGCCTGCAATATCCAGAAACGGACCTCTATCGCTCTATCTCCAAGAAAGAAAAAAGAAAAAAAAAGGAAAAGAAAGATAGTAGGGGAGAGATAGAGAAAAGAACAGGAAAGCCTGGAACAAAGTTGTCCTTCTTTTTGATGTTGAAAAAAAGGCAAGTTCCCGTCATTTCTCATGCCGCTAAACATGCGGTAGAGTTGGAGAAGACGGCCTCAGTTATGGGAACCATAGATATGTAGATTGGAATATCTGTGGCAGCTTCTGACAAATTGAGAAGGGAGACACCCAACGGCTGAAAAGGGGGCTACATTGCATATAACGTATCATCTTGTGCCTCCCCTCCATCAAGTATCAAACCAAGAGAGCGAGAGAGAAACAACAATAAAGCTTGGTTGTAGACTAGCCGATGCAAAGAGGGGCGGTTTCCGGCTGCTCCAACGGGCTTTTGCTCTACAAATGCATATGTTGAGAATTGAACAGCAAAGCTGGGAAATGATAACTCTGTTTCTTGGCACTTGGATGATATCGGAACAAGATACTCATTATGGCCTAATGAATAGCGTAGCACAAGGCCTAGTTTCTATTAATTGTTCTTGTTTTCGGGGCAACTAAGTGAGAAATTATACAGAGTTGATCTCTCTGCTAGCAAAAATCATCATGAATTTCCTCCCTCCATCTAGGAAATTTTCCGTTTTGGATATACTCATCTTTTGCCATATTGACTCGGACTTTGAGGGGCTGCGGAGATGCGACTAGTGAATACATGTTACAAATACTTCCTAGACCAACATTTGATGTGATACGGTCTAAACGGGTCTAGGCTGATTTCTAGGGCCTGAGGATGAGTGAGATATGAGCGTCTTTTCTGTCGTCACTGTAGTTGTGTGGTAGCTACGCACCACAACTATTTGGTAAATATACAGATATGACATGTGTCTATATCATTCAGTAGTGATAAGACACCACTCAACCTTTTGCTACCCATCAATGAACTATAACTGTAATCGGATATACCCTAAGGCCGCGTAGTATTTCCGTTTCGGTAGGTCGAGTAATAACTCTCCGTGGGCTTATTAATTTATATATATATGTTGGTCTTATCATTTATCCAACTACTGGGTGTAAGATAGACGTAAACAAATCATGCAGGTATACACATGACTTGACTTATTGTCTTTTATAAGAGCAGACATGCTTCCAGCTGGCCTGGTAAGAACAGTGGGAGATAGGAGAGACACCGCTTTTGATTGCCTCTATGAGACATGTGGGCAAGACAAGCAGACCCCCGATATGTGATGCAACACACCTTGATAGCTAGTACTGCCAACAAAGCACACCATAACTTCAAGATTGTAATCTACATACTATCGAACCGTACATGGATCTTGATTGTCCTTTGTATTTTGCTATCAACCCGTTTTCTGGGATACATTGTTGTAGCTGCTTGATCTAAACTTGTGTCTTTTCAAAGGCTACAGATGCTGGTAACCGGAAACTCGCACAGTACATGCTCTTTTTCGGAGCCACATCACGGACATCATGGACCGCCACTTGACCATCTTCTTCGCCATTACCCTCAACTCTAAGCAACACACCAATCTGTGCCTTGATACGCTCGAGAATCTCTGCATGGGCCGCCAGCAGGTCGCCCTTGACCGCAAAGCAGTGTACATGGACCATTGGTAGCTTGAACTTCGAATCTTGTGTGCCCGTGAAGAGGCCTTCGTGACCGGCATAGAGGCCACGGAAATTACTGAGGAACTCGAGTGCGGATGCGGGCAGGTTCATCACGAAGTGGTGTACTACGGGCGGTACGGGTATGCTGCATGGTTCTGTGGCAGGCTTGCCGGCTAGACGATCGGCGCGAGCCTGTTTCGAGGGTATCTTGGCAACGGCACCGGCGCGCGAAGCTTCCAACACGGCTTTGGCAACAAAGGGAATGAAGAGGCGGCCATCCTGGTTGAATGGGCGGACAAACTCGCCAACCTGTATTTGGGAAGAGAAAGGGAGATGTAGTTAGAATATTGTAGACTTGTGAAGCAGTATGCTGTCGAGATATAGGTGACTCACCTTGTTCTTTTTAGTGGCTGCTTCAAGGCACTTGAAGCTCTCCGGGTTATAGTCGTTAGCCCAGACGAAAACACCTCTCTTGCCAGCCGGGATGGCGAACGGACCGATGCCGGCCATGACATCAGCTACGACCTCGCCAGGCTTGAAGAGATTAATCAGGCGCGTGTGCTCCGTCTCCAGCTTGCTGTTCCAATAGATCTTGGCGTAGTCAAACGCAAATACACAGTTGTTCTCCTGCACCTCGACGTTCAAGTCGTCAGGCCCGCGTAGCACCTCGTAGGCAAAGGTGCGGAACTGAGACTCGGCGCCGACGTTGTCGATCTTGTTGATCACGGTACGGACGCCGGAGTTCTTGTCGGCAATCACTTGAGCTATCACAGATTTGTATAGTAGATAGCGCTCCCGTAGGTTTAGGTGCACTGGAAGTAGCATTAGATGATATGATGAGACAACTTGAAATTTATACTAATGAGTGGATGATATGACTTACCGACGTGGCCGACGGCGTTGAAGCCGGTGGGAATCTCGTCATGTAGATCTTCTGGTATTATGGAAGACATGATATCAACTAATGTTTATCAGTATATGCAGACAAAACTATACAATGACAGGATGTAACTCACGATAGCTCCAGTAGTCGTACTCCAGCTTCAGCTCGTACGACATGACACCGAGTTCATCTGCCTTGACGCCCTCTGCCAGTACTGGGCCATAAGTTGATGGGTCTACCACATAACATTAGCGTGATGAAATCACAAGAAAACAATAGAAGAATGGCACAGCAAACCTTCTACCTTGACACTAGGCTTCAACAATAAGCACTTGCCGCCCTTGAGCGCGATTTCCGGGCGCGGATCACTCGCTATAGGTGACAGCCGGTCGAGCGTCAGCACCTCATTGCTCTTCTCCATTAGCTTCCGGTACTTGGAGATAGTCTTGTTGTCCTTAATGGCCGCTGCGCTGATATTAAACGTCTTGCAGAACAAGCTCTTGTCTAGCGTTGTCATGGCGCGCGCCAGTGGCGCCCGGAGAGGCAACATAGTAATTTCAGAGGCTTCCTTAGTACACGAAGATGTTTTAGCGACTCGTTTCGGACCAGAATGGGCGTCGGGTGAGCAGGACGCTGTTCTTTTCATTGAGTTTAAGTTGTATCGGCGTATAAGCCAAGATAGAGTAGATTGTATGGTGAATAGTATATCAGTTTTCCGGTGGAATATATGCGGTCTCGCTAACTTACGGCCATGCTTTCTTGTGCTTTTTTTTTATCTTTTCGTTTCTGGACTCGATCTAGACACAGATTTTTAATGCAAAGATGCACTTAACGAGCAGGGATTTTAATTGTCACCGTCCCGAACTTGTCCATTTGTGGAGGCGAGGCGTTTAATTCTTTCTTGGATTTTTCTTGGATATATATATATGCCATCTTCAATTCACTAACGTAGGACAAGGCTGAAAATTTTTATAGAGGGGCTATTTTGGCTGAGAAACAACTCTTCATTTAGCCTTACTTACTATCGACCATATTTTGGCGCTTGAGAAAGTCACTTCGGCATTGGATGCAATAAGTATTTTTTTCATATGCATGTATTCTATAGACAAAAGAGCAGCACAAACAAAAGAGACAAAATGGTACCTATACAAAAGAAACAGAAGACATTGCAATGGCCGGGAAAGACGAACAAAACGGAATGAACGGGTGTAGACTAGCAGCATTCAGCTTAACAACTCTTGCCTACACGGACCGTCCCAACTAATGTATTTTTATTTCCAGGCTTATTTGCCCTTGCGTTGCTCCGCGCCAGCAAACTTGCGAAGCCCGCGGAGGAACACACGGTAGCTTACACCGGAGTTGTCCTGTAAACGGAACGTCTCGGTCAGACGGATCTGCCACGGCGGGTATCCCGAGAGTTCGATGTAGGGCGAGAACACAAGTAGTAGGTCAGGCTCGCTCATGATACCCTCGGATAGCTCGGCGTCCAGCAGCTCGATGTTGATATCAGCCGGTGCGATCTTGCCCTTCTGGCACATGTCGGCAAGAGTCTTGGTTAGATCGACGATAGAGTCACGGCCGTCCTCCTCAGACACCAGAAGCACCGAGAGCGCAGCCTGTAGGTGTTGTGCGTACAGGCCAGTACCAGGTGACGAAATAGATTCCAGGTGAGGCGCGTTGACGGCCAGCGCAGGGTACTCGGCGCCATAGTAAGTATTGAACTTTTGTAGAATAGCACGGTGTAGCTGTGGCATATAGCCCTTGAGGACACCTGGAAGCAACCAAAAAAATTAGCATACGCTGATCCTTGCAATCACATGTCAAGAACTGGGAATAAGAAGGATAAAGAACAGGCCACCTACCTGTACGCTCGTATACAGAGAGCAATGGGATGTCGGCACACGCGGTCCATACAGCCAAATCAGCAGCCTCATTGATGAGACGCTCCAAATCAGTGGCGCGACCAACATTCTCCATCTTGAGAATAGCACTGAGATGCTTGGGCTTCTTGACCAGTGGCTTGATATCGCGCTCTATTAGCGCAGGCGTACGGTGATGATAGAACAAGATAGAGGCGATGTGGTATGACACGACGTGCCAGGTTTGACGTAGGCGCAAATACAGCGAGAAGAACGAATGCATCATCGTAAAGATGAAGAAATACAGCTGTTGGCGCAGAAAGCGACGCAGGCCGAAGCGCGGTGCCTTAGATCGGGATTTGGACCACGGGTTACCGTCATCGCCATTTGGATCGGGGAGATGGCGCTATAAATTACAGAGGCTGGTTAGCTACACAGACTATGTCGAGCAACACCGAAAACACAGTAAAGGGCAAAAGAGACGAACCATGACGATATCGATCCGTTGTTTCTCGTTCAACAGCTTGTGATTCAACCGTTCATCTTCACGGTATGACCGCCGTTCTCGTACAGAGACGGACATTGCAGATTGAAGCGAAGATTAACGTTGATGGGCCAATATATGTGATATATGGCGGGCGAGGTCTGGCTACAGAATTGCGCGTTGCGCGACAATTGAGACGAAAAGGGAAATGCCAATGGTTGGATTACACTCAGGTTTGATGCGGTGTTGTATAACTCAAGTCAAAATAGAAACCAGGGCGTCGGTAGTTGGTTTGAAGTCCTAAAAAGCACAGAAAGGAAAAAAAAATCGAAAAAAAAATCAAACGAATGGTGAGTTTAAGGCAGATATGAGAAGAAGAAGACGAAGGAAAAATAACACAGGAAAATACTTCGGAGGCCGTGTCGTTGTACACAGTCGGAAAGGCGAGGTAAATTGTGTAGGAAAGAAAGAAGGCCACGATGGTTGCAGTAGGCGGAAAAATACAGGCAGTTTGGGTTGCATTAATTAGCAGTTGCTGTCATTTTCACGGGAAGTTGCCCCCAGAACGACAAGCTACTAGAATTGAGTAGATTATAGTGACGACAAATTAGCCAGGGAGCCCTAGTAATTAGCTCTGCGGCAACTGCTCCCTCTTAAACAGCTGCCTACAGAGCTCTGGCAGGTGTCATGGCGCTCAGGACAGCTGCAAACCAGTTCCTGGCAGCTGGCCATACTAAGCTACCAAACCAACAAGAAAGGGAGCTGTATTCCTCAATAGAAAGAAACAAACAGCCTTTCAAGCTGCGAAATCCGACTTCAACCTGAATAAATCAAGTCCTAATCCCGGTCCTCTTCAACACCGAGCCGACGCTTCCTTGTCTGAATCTGCAACACTACAATTTTCACCTTGTTGGCCTGCACAATCACATGTCATAATAGCCCTCCAGCCCACCTCCAGACCATAGAAGCTTTGAGGGTTACTTCTCTTTCATGCGCATTCGCTACGGATGCCGTAGAAGAGCACTACTTGATATCTTCTCCCCTTGATCTTCCTCTGTCTGCTGGCTCCCTTTTCAGCCGTCGCGATGGCCACAGCAGCTCCTGGTACCAAGACTCTGTTCCCGCGAGGCCCCAGTTTCTCGCTCGAAGACTTCTCCAACAAAGACTTCATCGTCCGTGACTTTATAGATAATCTCGCGGACAATGCCGTTCCCCCAAATCGGCGGTCGGCCGGCCAGATTGCGCAACAAGCGCCGTTCGACCCCAAGCCGTTGATTCGAACATTTGAAAGTAAGGCCTCCCAGTCGTCCCTTTGTCAATAGACACTCGACCGCTAGTTACTAACTTACTTCTTCCATATGCGCAGATGCCGTTTCTCAACTTGCCGATCTCACAGGCACCCTTCAAGACCGCGAGTCCGAGCTGATGTCACAGGTGCGCCGGGCCGAGATCCAACACGACCAAACGCTAGACACACTAGGCCACAAGTTAGACCAGTCGATCGAATCCTTCGAAGCACTAGATATCAACAGCTCAAATTCCAACGGTAGCCGGACTACCTCGGATATGGGCGGAATCGTTGCCGTACAAATCGGTGAAAAGCTAGAGGAACTTGACCGCAAGCGGCGACGGGCGCAGGACGCCATCTTTCTTATACAATGCTGGCAGGAAGTTAGCGACACGGGCTCGTTGACGTCGTTACAGGAAATGCAGCGCCAGGGTGGCTCTGAAAACAAGATCCGCTGCGCCGTCATTGCCAAGCAGTTAATGCGCATCAGCCAGCGCCTAGACCCTGCCTCGTGGAGTTCATCAGCAGCACACAATGCTGGTAGCATTCTCAGTGGCAGTTCGGGTCCCGGCGGCGTTCGTCATAACACACGTGAGCTACTTGAGAAGTTCTCTGAGGGCCTCGAGCAAGAACTATTGACACAGTTCAACAACAGCTATCGCAGACAGAACTTTGACGATATGCGCGAGTGTGCAAAGGTACTCAAAGACTTCAACGACGGCGCCTCGGTTATTGCCATCTTCGTCAACCAGCACCAGTTCTTCATCGACAGAGATCAGCTCATGGGCGATGAGGTGACTACAGATAGCGAATCCTGGGACAAGGTCGCTGACCCAGATGCCGAGCCGCCTGGTGTCGAGCCTAGTCTGCAGTCATTACTGGATGAAGTGCGTATCGTCATGCAGGAAGAATCGTTCATCATCAAGCGGGCCTTCCCATACTACGAGACAGTGTTGATCAAATTCATCCAGAGAGTCTTCCAGCAGTCGATCCAGCAGCGTCTTGAGCTGGTTCTAGACAAGGCCGCGAGTATCTCGTCGATTGCCTTTTTGCGCACTCTGCATTCATCCCGGATGTATCTCAATACGCTAATCGACGATCTCAAGCAACATGGTCTAACAGAGCATCCCGAGCCATGCTCAGCACAGGTTGCTGCCACTCTAGATCAGCAGATTGAGGAACTATTTGTGCCATATCTGATGAACAATGGATACATCGAGCGGGAACGACGCAGTCTAGAAGAACTCTACAACTCACTGCTTTTCAAGTATACAACATATCACTCACGGCGACAAAAGCGGCCCACAGGCTTCATGGCATCTCTCGCCCAACAGGGCACGCAAATCATTGCATCTGCCAAGGATGCGTATCTGGAGCGACTGGAGTCGTCAGATCTGACGGCCACGCAAAAGGCAATGATGCTTCGTGTTGCTGGTATTAACGAGATCAACAAGAACGACATCGAAGTCTCTGAGGAGGACGGTATTCTCAGCGTCCAGTTTGCCAAGCGTATGCTCATGTGGCTTGCCGAAAGTGTGCGCCGTGCTTTGGAACTTGGCTCTGTGACCGAGACACCTAAGGACGTCAACATCCTGATGAACCTGCTACTAACAAGCGTTGGCCAAGTCTACATCGACACGTCTCTCGATGCTTCGGCTGACAATGCAACGGCTCTAGAAAGCTCCAAAACCGAGCCCGACCTGTCATACCTGGCCAATCTAAGCCCCGCCATTACTATCACTACGCTGATGGACCGTTTTATCTCTACAGTGCTGATCCGCTTGGCCGAGGGTAATGCAACTACCCGGCGCAACATGCAAGCGCAAAAGCGGGCACGCATCACTGCTCTTGAGAAGAAAACCAATGACGTCTTCAAGGCTACTGTGGACGTCATTGCCAACTACGTATCCAAGGCACTGAACACCCAGAAGAAGCTCGACTTTCGCCCGCGCGACGGTGATGATCTAGACTCACTCCAAACACAAACGTGCCAAACAATCTGCACTTTTCTTACGCGCGTTTCCAAGTGCGCCGAGCGTGCTGTCGATGGCGCTAATCTAGAGCACTTCTCCTGTGAAGCCGCTATTGCTGTGGTCCGCCTGCTATTCGAACATTTCAAAAAGTTTCAGGTTAATGCTACCGGTGGTCTGATGGTGACTCAGGATATCGCAAAGTACATGGGCACTGTTAAGACGTGGTCGCTCTCGCGCGATGTTGAGACGGTCGTCGAGATGCTTTCCGAGGTCGGCTCGTTGTTCATTGTCGGACCCGAGGCGCTACGAGAGAAGGCACGTACGCTTGCTACAGGACCTGGAGGACTCGGAAAGCGATTGACAAAGACAGATTTCAAGGCGTTTGTGCAACGACGAGATGATTCCAGTACAGCCGGTATTCAAGGAGTACTGTCTGGCCTATAATCATTCATAAAACTACAGCTATCATCTCTACTATGATCAGTGTACATATTGGATCGATCAAGAGTCCAACATGTTGCGATTACATATCTTTTTTGTTAAATATACCACACGCCACGAATGATGACAATTTACTTTTGATCATCCAATCATATGAAATACATATATCGTGATTATTTATTTATATCTCTTGTCTACATATGCGGAAAGAACTCGGTGCTGTCATCCGAAGTTAGACTTAAGAATGGCAACCTCCCGAGAAAGTACGGAAAGATCCATGTGTCACCTTCAGCCAAAAAAAAATCGATTCCGAGAAGTTACCGGTTGATCTTTTGTAATACCAAGATAAATAAGGGTTAACCTGACATTCGTATACAGGAAATCGACAAGTTCTCAAACAACTCTAATACAGTCAATCATCAAGTCTATTATTTTCAGTGTTAGTAGACACAAAACTCAAACCTTGCTCGCATCATGTCTCATGATAATCAAGAAAAATAACAAAACAATCGAGGACATCAATCATCACTTGGTAATCGGCACACAGGTCGTTTCTGCCGAGCTCCCACAAAGACCAGCCACTCATTGTTCTACCTCTTCTTATCCTCTTCTTTTCTTGTTCGTCGTTCTTGCTGGGCCGGAGATTGCGGGGAGGCACAAGCAAAGCAAGTCACTTCTAAATCAGGCGTCTCCCCCCCCCATCCTTCGTCTTTCTCCTTCTCCCATAACAGGGTGGCTGTCCTTTAAGCGATCTCATCCCATCCTTGAACGCTTATTATGCTTCTAGGAAAATCAAGCAAGCAAACTGGGTCAATGACCCCTGTATGTTTCTATTATTATTACTTCAGTAATTCAGACAAAAGAAAAGGTGGACTGATGTGCTAGCAAAGTTGTGAAAGGAAAGAACAGAGCACTGGCCAGCCACATGAAACGCTGGCGCCTCGCTTTTCAAAATTAACTTTTTCATCTTGGCCTTTCTAGTTGTATTTTAGGGAGCAGCTGTTATATACTCAATAGAGACCTAGAAAAACATTGGATGAGTAGTCAAGGCTATTGAAAAGAAGAGTATGTTTATTCAATTTGACTAGTCACAACTAGATTCAGTAACTTTATCTTGTATTGTCCGCATAACAATGCTACACACCACCATATTGAGCCTTCTCATTATTCAGCTCAGCCTAACTTTTGTTATCTTGTTAACCTATAATGAATGGTTGGCTCTCTAATAGTAAATATTTTTTTTTACCAGACCCAAACTATATAAAAGAAAGGGTCAATCTTGGTTTTGAACACAAAGAGAAAGGAAGAAAAAAAGAACAGAAGTCCGCCTTACGATATCGTTGGCACTCAGATCTCGGTTACCGGAGCAAGCAAATTTAAAGAAGAACGAAGATAATTTTACAGTGTACACCCACAGCCCAACGGAGATTAAAACTCACTGGCCAACGTCTTTTGGCTTTCTATTGTTTGCCTGCCTTCTATTCTACCTATCTTTTGGTTTGCTTTTTCGTCCTCATTGTTCTTCTTTTATGTTCTATTTCTCCTTTTCATATTGCCGGGTTCTTTCCTCTTGCCTGGTTTCTCGGGCCACACGATGGTAGGTTCATTGCTTAGTGACTATCAGACGGTACTAGGTGCCTTCGTATCATACCAGACTCCAATGTATACTGCTATATAGAGGACGCACACGGTATTGTATACAAGCACTGAGTACGTCTCTATCTACAATTGAACACACAGTTTCTTACCATACAATAATGATAAGACTCAAACTACTAAAGCATTGTACGCCACACATATACGAAGTTCGTATTAGACCGATATATATTCTGTACTATCACGTTTATACAGCATCTAGATATAGTTACATACTTGATTCAATCAATAACAGCTCATCTCAAAAGTGATATGATGATATATGTCATAGTAGTATATGATTGTGACGACACATCATACGAAATAAGGGACAAATGTAGGAAAGGGGGAAAAATACAAAAAAAAAATTGTGTCAGAAATTTGACAAGCAGCATGAAGAACAAGTTCACAGCCTCCTCTTTTGGTTCTCGATAACTCATACACCAACTTGTTCTGAGACTGTCGGAAGGGAGATGTAATACAAGTAATGATCCAATTTCATCAGCACTGCAGAAGAACAAAGAAGCAAGGAGACAGAACATATACGATGGTCATGATGGGGCTAAAAGGCCTAGACTTTTCCAAAGGAAACCACTGTTCTCGGTCCTCAGTGCTATACGGGACAGATAGATAAGTCTATCATGTATTTTGTGAACTATGTAACTGATAGAACAGCAAAAAACTGTCACATTCCTAATTGTGAGTCTCGTTCAGGTAAGATCTGAGTAGCAACTCGGGAAATCATCCTTTAAAAGGAAGCATAGTAGCACTAGACCAAGCCCCTTCTTGTTCATATCTAAT
Organism: Davidsoniella australis; assembly: GCA_009806335.1. Taxonomy (NCBI): domain Eukaryota; kingdom Fungi; phylum Ascomycota; class Sordariomycetes; order Microascales; family Ceratocystidaceae; genus Davidsoniella; species Davidsoniella australis. Next base: position 1,379 of record RHLR01000611.1, on the reverse strand, counting down.
ATCACCATATAAAGGCAAGTACATAATAGAATTCAGTCAAGCAGAAGATAACTCGCCAATTGGAAAATGGCTGGTCTACTCCAAGATCTGTCGATAACGCATATGATGATTTTATTTTATTTATTTATTTGGTTAAGTAGAGCCCGGCCATAGTGCCAGAGTACCAAAAACAGCAGAAGATTGTCTCCAGTATTCCCTCCCTCTATCATACCCTGAGGTAGGTCCTTCTCCCCGGCAATATCAAGGCAGGGGCGGACAGCACAGCACAGCACAGAAGAAAGAAAGGATACAGAGAACAAGGTTGGTGGTTACCTTGAGGCATCTGTATGAGACTTCAGGTTTTCCTTCTCTTCTACTCTCTGTTTTGTTAGCTTTATCAGGCTAGCATTGTGCTATTTTAGCATTACAGGAGGTTGAATTCCGGCGCCTTATTTTTTCAAAGACGGTCTAGACTTTGTTTTTAGCAGGGAAAGAAAGCTTGAATAACATCGTGATTCTTCTCTGTTATCCTCTATACTAGCTCTTTGTTCCTCTCATCACATGTCTATCATGTCGGAGGCTTTCCGAACCACCGATTTTACGACAATATCAACAGAGAGCAAATACCAATGCAAACTATAGTAATACAAGAAGCTCGTTCTCGAAAGAATAAGTCCAAGCAAATAATATTGACAAAGAAAGGATGGATGTTGTGATCTTCAGCTGTGCCGTAGAGCTCGAGAGAAGGACGGAAACAAACAAAAATCGATTAAAAAGGGGTTTTAAGCATGATTATTCATTGATTTTCCACGGGTTTGTTACCGCCCTTTTGTGTATGAGAGCCGTTCTTGGCATGTTTTTGCTAGTTAAAATATACTATTTTCTGCCTTTCTTTGTCATGATTTGACACATGAAAAGTAACAGGAGGTCACATATCAAGCCAAGGACACATGAAAAATGAAAGAAAAAAAAGTCAAGCTTGAAAAGAGACAACAAAACAAAACAAGATTCTGCATGCGCGCTTGACTTTAATCTATTTAGACTCCTGCTTTCCGCATATTGCCCAGGGAATATGTTGATTGTACATGTAGATAAAAAAGAAAAGAAATGCTTGTTGTTCGGTATCTTTTCTTCTAGACTACCCAGTCCAAGATATCGTCATGTAAACTAACTTTGTTTGCTTCATTTTGGCTTTCAAGCTTACTATTAGCAAGCTACTGTAAGTTATTTAAACTAGGCCTTGTCTAAATGTTGCTTGTTACTAAATATCACATAGAATATGTATAGTTATAACACAGCCTCCTCCTCAAATTTGCTTTGATCTCTTTTCGAACTATTGCAAGGACTCAGAGCGGTACTATTACTTGTTACTTGTTAGTATTTTCTAGCTACCTATCACG
>RHLR01000610.1:0-16674 GCA_009806335.1 Davidsoniella australis | reverse complement strand
GGTGACTTGCGGTGGCGATGGCTTCGGAGGTCCCGGCGGTCCTGGTGGCTTCGATGATGGCCCAGGTGACTTCGGTGGTGGTGGTGGTGATTTTGGCGGCGGTGGTGATTTTGACTTTTAAGAAGCGGGCGTTCTTTTATGATTTTTTTGTACTGATTATTGGTTCTGTTCCATATTTTGCGTTGTTTTGTGATGATTACTTAACGATTAGATCTGTTTGATTATTTTCTTATACATATATCAAATGCCTTTATCTTCATGCAACGATATTTTTACATTTTAGAATGCCTGGTGTGCTGTTTTGTAATAGATATTGATTGGTACGTCACTATATCCAGTCATTTTTGAAATCTACAACGATGAGTCTATAGAAGACCCTTTCTATCTTGCCATGTAACATATTAATCTCATCTGCGAACACCACCGCTGTTGTTTCCACCCTTCTTCTCCTTCTTGTTATTATTGGAGCCAGCCAGGTATCCAGCCATATCGAAATCGGCGGAATTTGAAGCACCAGCAGAGACGGCACCTAGTAGGCCTCCTTTCTGGCGCTCTTCAATCTCGGCACGAAGTTCGGGGTCCACTAATGGTTAAAGGCGTTAGTTAGAGTTTCTTTGTGCATTATTACAAGTTCAAGGGTCGACATATCGATATGACTTACTGTTGTCCATTAGGTATGGCATGCCCATGAACATGACCAGAGATACCATGGCCATCAAGATCATAGGGTTCTTAAAAAAGCGACATGACAGAGACTATTTTTTTTTTCGTTAGTTCATCATATCCCATGTAGAACAAGAAGAACACAGAAAGAAACTCACACTTTGGCCTCTCAAGAAAGAACCCACGCTCGCCGAGAACCCGCACCTCGAGGCGACCGTTCTCCAACCCAGCGACGGCCTCACCCTTATTATCCCACTCATTTCCGCGGTACGTATCCCACGCACCGATGATAGCACCATTCTCGCCAACATCCACCCGCATCGGCGCAAAGCCGTGCGTCGAGCACATCACATCGGCCAGATATGATCCGGCTGTGACATTATGGAACACAAACGTATTAGTAACTGTTAGCGGCGCAACGAAGCGCTTGCCTAGTGCTACTAGAGTCGCGTGTGTTGACGGTGCTAGGAGGTTCGGGTTCGGTAGTGCTGGGCTGGCGGGAATCGTGAAGAGGATAGAGGTGGACGGTAGGTTGACGGCGGCGGATAAGGCTGTGGCTAAAGCCGCCATGACGGAGGTTAAGAAGGATAATGTACGCATTGTGTTTTCTTTGTGAAATGTTGCGACTGCTAAGTATTGGGTCGTGATTGAGCTTTAGGTCCAATTAATGTTACGCTCACAATGTTAGCTTGTGAAGCTCAAGTTAAGTTGAGGTCATTCAATCAACAGGTGGCCCTGTAAACTGTGGGCCTTAGGGTTGATTCACTTGTGACGGCCTGCTAACCCTAACAATAGAACAGTTGAAGAAAAATATATGTACATGAACGATGTATAATGATGCTTTACAAGTAGATTATATTAATTATTCAAACGATGCTGTAGTTCTTGAAAATAAAGCGTCACCTTGTGCTATGACAATGACGACATTGAAATACACCCCTCATGTTGGTACCCTATTTCTTGTTAAGCTCTTCGGCACGCTTACGCAACTCCTCCTTTGAGCCTTCGAAGGGAATGTTGGCGAGATTCGTAATAGCCGGGCCAGGCGCGGCATGGAAAGCAGAAAACTTGGGGTCAAAACCAGCAGCGCCTCCCTGTATCTTTTCGGCGCCGGGGACGGGCTGGATAGAGAACTGCTTCTCGCTGCCCTCGTGAGTGTTCTGTGTATGTGTCGGCAGGTCACGGAGCACGCGGTTAGGACCATGGACTACGGAAGTATAAATGGAGGCGGCGATGCGGAAGGATGTGTATATGAGGACTAGATAGAGTAGAAAGCGTACCTTGTTGTCGCCAGGCATGATGAATAAGATGATGAGAGGTTGTGGTAGAAAAATACTGGACGATGATTTTGATGGACAAAAGTAAAAGTTGATAAAATACAAGTTGAAGATGATGTTTACTCACCAAGTTCCAAATACTGCTGCCTTATATATACTGGAAAGTTGGAACATGTGAGCTTAATACCACAAATGACGTATTCGGCACGTTTCCGTATGCGGTAACCAATACATATACTTCTATTGCTTTTGGAGTTAGTGCCATTGATCTGAACCGCTGGTTGACTAATGTGATTTATCGCCTCCGAGCCTAAAAATTCCAATACAGTCCAGTTTCATATATCTCGGTACATTGATAAAGCCGACTTTGTATATCTTAGAAGTAGGGCACGTCGAAATAAATACTATGGCATCTACAATCATAATTATGGGCATTTCCACATCGACTAACATCAGATCATTGATCGACGGGAAATGTTTAGAAGGATAGAGATATATAAAATCCAAGAAGGGTGTTTAACTAATATAAATATTTCGTAGATTAATCAAATGTCTCTATAGTTGATAGTAAATAAGGAACAGTTTATCAGCATTTTTGAGTTCAGAAGTAGTAGTCAAGTATTGTTCAGGTCATATCACTCTGGATTCATTGCCTCAAGGCCTAACAATTGAGATTATCCATGGGTTGGATTCCAGCACTAGGAGGCTTCGTATTAGGAGACTCCGGACTAGTAGGCTTCACCTTATCAGGCTTCTTGATAGAGTAAGTAACGAAATGTCAAGAGATGAGATGGAGAAATAGAAAAAAGAAGATTTTGAAATCAAACTTGTAATTGATGAACCTAGAAAGCAGAGGAAATCATTACTCCTAGAGAGGGAAAGCCTTGATATCTATATTCAGACAAGTTCCTTTTCTTCCAAGTCATTTTCACTTCAATAGTTATGACTTCATTTTATGTGTTGACATCATTTTCATGATAACTTTGTCTACATTGGGAATATGGGGAATTTGAATGCTTATGGAGTTTGGAGTACAATAGGCTGTCATCGAGGTCTGACCGTTCAAATCATATCACCTTAGATAAAAGTCGCGGTAAAGTCAGCTTTAACTTTCATAAATAGGGAGATGATGATGAAAAAAGACTAGATGTATATTGGCTCGTTATTCACTATGCTACATTTAAGTACATACACATACATACATATGTTGGGATAAAATATAATTGGTGCTTAGTTTTTGATCAAAGCTTGATATAGTAAACTGCTATAAAAGTATGTACCATCAATGAATTATTAGATACATTGTCCGAATTTGTTATGGTATTTTCCAAAGAGCCAAAAAGGGTTAATAGTTGTGATGATATTGAACTGAGTAGATTGATATAATTAAGTGCTAGGCTACCACTCATACTTATTAAGATATTCAATGCAATAATAGGCCCAAAATATATAGTTTTTTTTTTCTATACATTTGGTTGGAACATTGTCTAACTAGAGTCTGCCTAAGCAAAAACATAACTAAGCTGAGAACGTATAATAGTAGTATTGAGGAATCATAGTATTCAAAACACTACTAGATAGACAGCTTCTCCTCCATCTAGAAAGCCATCTAAGCCATGCCACGCCTCAACTTTGGCACTCAAAAGTGCCCGGTTTTTGTCGAAGAAGATGAAGATGCCGATATTATCAGTGCCGACATTGAACTTGGCGGTGTCCAACAGTGCCAGACCCGACAGCCATGCTCTCAGAAAAAGGCCGTATCTGGTCTACCAGTCGGTGATATAGGCGATGATGCCGATGTTGTCATGTTCCAGCCATGGGCTGCCGCAGCCGAAGAAGAGATGGAGCGCGAGCTTATTGAGATATTCGACGACGATAATAACGACGAAGAATCCACACGTGCCAACGGAGGGCGAAGACGACAGCTGCCGGGCCTTCGAAACGGGCCGTTGCCTCCATCGTCTGGCCTATTGGACAGTGTCACATGGTTTGAACACCGTCTGAAGCCTGGCATGACAGTCGAAGTAGACGGCTTTGATACACCACGCTACATCCGCATCACACAGATCATCAGTAGTGTGGAGAGAATCACCTTGCGAGGCGTGCTATACGTCCACATGATGGACATGCAGGGAATGCTGCCGTGGTCGCCCGAGCAGCACGGAAATGATGTATGTGCCATATACCATGTCGACAGAGACGATCCACGAGCATTGGAAGAACAGGCTGTAGTAGAGTTCAAATTAGAAGCAATCGTCAATGTCATCGTGCTCAAGACCAGCAACGCGCTGTGGCCGATCCACCCCAGCAAAGACGGTGAGCTCGTTTGCCGCTGGAGGTTCGTCCAGTACTTCCCTTGTGGGCGCATCCGAGAGCGTCATCTCGAGTCATATTCGCTATACCAAGGCCTAGAGGCTGCCATAGTACGTAACGACGCGGCCACCGCTGATCCAGACTGTACCGTGAAGGCCGACGTTCTATCCGAAGAATGGACGGGCCACGCTCGGGTTCGCGGCGGAAGTTATGCCCCGCAACAGACAGAAGAAGGACCAGAAACAGGTCAGCGACGACCTGGACAAAAATACACATTCTTCGACTCTTTCTGTGGTGCTGGTGGCGCATCGAGGGGTGCCATGCGAGCTGGACTTCATCTCAAGTATGCAGTCGATGCCTGGGACCGGGCGTGTGACAGCTACCAGAGAAACTTCCCAGCGGCGCAGCTATTCCGCATGAGGATAGACGAATGGATCCGGATGTACATGGACCCAGACTCTGACACTGGCAAGTTCCATTGTGACGTGTTGCATCTCTCGCCGCCTTGCCAGGTTTTCTCACCGGCGCACACCATCAACAGTCAGCAGCGTGACGAGGAGAACTTTGCAGCCCTCTTCAGTTGCGAAGCCGTGATAGAGCGCGTGCGGCCACGCGTGTTCACTCTAGAGCAAACCTTTGGCCTGTTACATCGGCACTGGCGACCCGTCTTCTACCACTTAGTCGTTAGCTTCACTAGAAAAGGCTACTCGGTGCGTTGGAAGTACGTGTTCCTGTCCCAATGGGGCCTACCTGCCCAACGCAAGCGTCTCATCATGATAGGCGCCGCACCCGGCGAGAAGCTGCCTGATTTTCCACTAGCAACGCATTCTGACCAGCCTGACTCGAGGCTTCCGGCACTGGTAACGCCGCATCAGGCGCTGAAGAAGCTAAATTCTCAGAGAGTCGATCCGTTGCACAGACCGCAGGAGATGCGGCGACGGAATCTGCCGAGCTGGGACAAAGATGCGGGCATCAAGTGCGTCACAACGAGTGGTGGAGGAAACTATCACTGGACCGGACAGCGTAGCTTCACACATCGCGAGTTCTCCGTGCTTCAAGGGTTTCCCACCTACCATGTATTTGTAGGGGCGTTCCGGATTCGACAGATAGGAAATGCTTTTCCGCCTTGCGCCGCTGCCGTACTCTTCAAGCATATACAGAAATGTTTATTAGAAGCAGACGGTATCCAGCCAGACGACCATGACCAGATCTTGGCTGACGCTATGGCCGTCGAGCTAGATAATAACAATGACAAGATTGATGACAACGAAAGCGACACTGATAGCATGTTAGAGTTCCTCGGTGTCGGCAACGAAAACAACGACGACGATACTGATGAAGACACGGCAAGAGTGCTTGCTTTGAGTAAACAAGAATATCTACATACGCTCGAGGCTCTAGATACACCGCCAAGTCCCTTGATACCAGACATATCTCCTCCGTCTCACACCTCTAGCACAATACCAACTACACCTTTGGTCGTAGACCTGACTTTGGACAATGACGACGAAGATTCCAACCATGGAGATACAGGATGGGAGCAGATGCTCCAACCCGAGTCGCAGATACTAATCAAAGCCACACCTGAAGACCAGCAACGCCACCAATATACAACATATATGTATCCAGACATGTTTAGTATGAACTACGGCATAGGCTACTACGACTACAATAGGAGAATGGCGTTTGGTGGCTTGAAAAGGCGGCGGTAACCTAATCAAATCCATCCACTATACATGTGTAGACACAACTTCTACATTGGAGAACGCGGCTTTAGACCATAACTAAGCATAGTCTACGAGGCAAGAATATTTGGCGGGAAAAAAAGAAAACTAAATGATAATGGTCGCATACCACATGGAAACCACGCATTAGATGATGCTTAGGAATCTATGTAGTACTTTTCTGATCTGCGAGATTCAATACTTTTTGTCATCGGAGTGTTTAGCGAGACGTGGGGAGAACCCTCGGGGATCAATATTGTTATTTTCCTTTACCACTTTATTACTTAATAGAGAACATAACATGATCGCAGTCTTGAGCATATGGATAGATGTGCTAGTTGTATGTAGGTCGCTATAGATCCGAAAGCGAGATAGCTAGTGCTACCAGCACCGACACAGATTTAAAGGCTTGTGCTTATGGAACTTGAGGACTCATGAATATCTACTACTTCATTTGTAGAGTATAGAATAACTCTTAGATAACTCACTAGAGTACAAGCGGGTAATCACAAATACAATGCGCTACAATGTACATCTAGTGCGCACAGACGATCCGGAAAGAGAGTCAAAGTGAGAAATCATGTGTGGTGACAGTAGAAACTGAAAGAACGGATGGAAGGAGAGTAGATGAAAAGCGAGAAAAATTAACAAAAAGAAGGAGAAGCTCCGGATTAATACACAGTCGTTCGTCTGACAATTATTAATAGCCGAAAGTGAACCTTGGAAGCATAAGTTCTATGAGAAGATTGTTGCAGATGCCGGACTTGGGAGTATATTTTTAACATGTGCAGACCTTGCCGAGCTCTATCTCGAGTTTCCTTATTGGATCCTTCTTGATCTACTTGAAGAGGACAATGACAGAGGATGACTTCGGGGATCTGACAGGCACAGGCCAGGCTCGATAGATGCTCGTGTCGCCGACCTTTGAGTGAAGCTAGACAAAACGAGGCTTTTGGCGTTGAGGCCTGACCCGACCTGACCGGTATGATAGATCAACTCTAAACACTTCCGAGAAAGAAAGAGACAGATTATGGCGTCCAATGTAGTAGAGAGAAAGAGAGAGGTAGAAAAAAGTGGCATGCAGGACTGGTTGGCGGTTGATTTAGTCAAATGCTGCTGTAGTATTTCGGAGGAGTTGCAGCGGATAAAAAAAATACGTGTTGTTGACGCAAGTAGGAATCTGTTGTGTATTAGTACATACATACATACATACAGATATTTGGAGGTAATAATAGTAATGGTAACATGGCAGCTGTGCTTAGCAATTTTTTTTAGCCGTTTGGGAATCGTTAGAGACATTATATGGTTGGCACGGACCAGAAGGCGGCTTTGAGATCAAGATCAGAATCGATTGCCCCAAGCTTGACTTCACAAGGCGATAGTCAGAGCAAGAGAGACTAAGATCATGGCCACCTTGGGATCTAACGATAGCCAATATGTTCTTTGAGTTGCTTCTCTTCGTACTATACTACAAATGGCCTCTGGAGTGTGATTCCAGTTAGTCTGGGGCTTCTTGCGGCAGTGACTCAATGCCTCCCAAAGCCTGTTTGGCCCGTGTGCATCATGCAGAGCCAAGTTCCATGCAGGAGGAAGCCGAACAGCACATGGCTTAACCCAAGCAGGCGTGGTTTACAATTACACGAACAGCAGTATTGCCAAATATGGATTAGCCGGTTAAACAAGAACCAGAGAATTGAAAAAAAACGAATGGAAAATGGAATCATACTTTGCTGATGGGCCTTAAGGATGGCGATATATCAACTTTTCTGTCATCATTTAAAGCAGACAGACCATCAAGGTTCATGTTCTTTTCCTTGGCCTGGCTTCTAGAAGCCTAGTAAGAAGCTTTTCGTAGTTACTCGGCATTTAGAAGTTTTGGCGATACGGCAAACTGAATGTGGTGTGATTGCTGCTTGTCTGCAATAGCTGCGCCAATAAACGCCAGCAGTTTCACCAACTGGTTGTTCCGTGCACTGCCATTACCCGTCTGGTAGCTTTTTGATTCCAGCACTAATAATATCTTTATCTAAATAGTTCAACTCACTGTAACTTTGAGAGCCTGTCCCATCATTCGCTCCCATAAATCCATCAAGAATCCCTCAATGAAGCATCTGCGCATTTGAATTTTGATTGATACGTTGAATGCGCTGTGACAAGCCCGTCTTTGCTTTTCGTTGGCTTACTTTGTACTAACGAGCTCGTCATCGGACTTTTTAATACTTTTTCCCTTTCATTCCCCCCTCCCCCTCCTAGCGACGATCGTTTTCTGGTTTTATGGTTTTTCTGAGTTAAGATTGGATCAGCAGAAGTCGCCTGACCAGTGTTGTCGCCCAGCTCCAGAAAACGAGCGCAGAAATGTTCGAGATTTGGTGCCTCTTTATCCTGTGTTGTTGATGACCGTGTGCATGTTTGGTTGTGCACTGTTTTGAGATGCAGCCGCCCATATAGTCTCCGCGCTGGTTTCACCGCCCATAATAGGATGGAAGCGTATATGTCATTTGCCTATCAAGGCCCGTACCAGCATCCTGATCTGCTATACTAATCTATGAGGGCCGTGTGAATTGATGCGACTTTCACTACGCCATGCACATATGTATGCACTGTATAATAGACTGTGCTTTTGAGAGGTCGCAGTTGCCTTTTTAGAATTGTTTACAATAGGATAAATTGAAGCAACTTCTATATCTAGAAGCATGCAAATGTGCAAATATTAGCATATTGCTTTATATATATTTTAGACAGCCAATGGTGAATTGTAATTGTACGTGTTGACTAGTTAAGTATAATAACATAATAGTCAATGGATTTTATATTTATTTATCTTGCTTAACCCTCACGTAAACACAATCCAAAATCCAAAACCGCAGCATATCTGGTTCTTCTGTCTCAGTTTTTCCGGTTCCTAGGTACAAATCAAGCCACTACTAATCTCAATTTCCGCTCTCATTTGCATTCTCTTCGATATCGTTGAACCTGACTCCAACAATAAGCAGAAACCAAGCCAAGCCAAGATAAACGCCCATTGTGGTTCGTCACTCAGCCTCGTCACGTCTCTCTCTCTGTCAATATACAACACAACTGAGCTAGATTGTTTGCTAGCTCTGGCTTGTGCTTCTGCTCTTGTTTGCTCTTATTCTTCAGCTGTGGCCCAAAGTTCGTCTATTGCGCATTTACGGAGACTCCGTTGTTTCTTCTTTCCAGGATCGTCGCCCAGATATTTTACACAAGGCCCCCAGCTCCAGCACTTTTGCTGTCTTTGGTTTAGCTTGGCTAGCCAGCCGCTGATACTAGCAGGGTCTCAGCACCGAAATCGAGCAAAGTTGAGCTTACTTTACCGTCATTGATTAATTGGCCTCGTGAATTGGCTTTGGGGCCTTCGTTTTGGCTTTGGTTTTGCAGCTAGCTCAGCTTACAATACAAGCTAAAGACTACGCATGGTCGGTTTGATTCGGGATTGATTGCTTGCAATATCGAATTCCTATTCCCTGGCCATTCGAAGTTAAGCCTGACAAGCAAGCAAGCTGAGACCGTCCAAAAAAAGAACAAGAAACAAGACGATTGCCGTTGCTTCCATATTCCCTGGACATCACGTCTCAGAGCTTCTTGTTCGTCTGTGACCCCAAGCGAGCTTAACAGCCTCACTGTTGCTCTATTGCCGCTCAGAGCTGCCGCTAGCCAGAGAACTGATAGCATTAGTTGCTATGACTTAAGACTACAACTACAACTACTGCTCTCGTTGGTTTTCATCCTTCGTTTTCCTTGTTCTCTTCTCGACATTTCAACCTTAACGCATCTTTTTTTTCTCATTCTTGTCTGTTTCTTGCTAAACATCTCTATTCATTCTAATCATTTTGTTTGTTTGTCCTTATCTACGTATCAGCATACAGAGAGCATATACATATCTACTACGCAAGCATATACCCGCATTTCGATCATTAAATACACATTAAACCCTGAACGCCGAGCTCCTATCAATCACCATTCACAACTGGTCGTTATTAAGCTGCCCGTCTCGAGCATGAAACCTTTGGGTACAGTCGATGAGATAAACGATGACGAGTACTATGGCACTGTACTGCACACCAATAAGCCGGCCTACATCGCAACCGTCATCCAGCTCCAAACCAATATCACCCACTTGAACGAGCCACCATCTTCTTCGTTAGAGCCACCTGCTCGGCGCCCATCATTATGTTCTCGGCCCTCTCACCAAAGCCAGAGCCGACCCCGAACTTCGGCCCCAATTGCAACCTTGGAGCAATATGAAGCCTTGACACTGCGATCGGTAGCAAACGCCGCCGATGCCCCGACGAACGGGAAACGTAAAACCCACCGCCTGAGTGCCAAACTGAACAAATCTCACAGTCATAAATCTCGAGATGATGCTGACCATAACCCACCTAGGTATGTACTCTGCTTTTCCATACCCCTCCTTTCCTTCTCTATATATCGAGCTAGCTGCTAACTAAGTCCTTATAGAATGTGTATGTGCTGCTGTGATACGTTTCCCTACCCTGAATATAGAGTTCTAGAGTGTGGTGATGTGTGTTGTTTACTGTGCCTTGGGAAGATGATCCTTCCATCCATAAAAGAAGAGGCTAAACTACCTCCACGTTGTTGTAGTATTCCCATGTCTGCAACCACCATCTGTGCTGCGCTCGATAAGTCCCAACTACACGACTTCCTCAAGGCTGTCTATGTAGCGATTACTCCCATGGTGTGCAGAGTCTGGTGTCCCAAGCCCACGTGTAGTGAATTTACAGCTCTTGATCCCCAAGACCTCCATCTTGACTCGACTGTAAGCTGCTGGGCTTGTGGAACTGATATATGTGCGTCATGCAAGCAGTACGAGCATCTCGGATCCGAAAAGTGTGCTCTGAACTTGGAGCCACCAGTGGTCCGCGATATGATCTACAAGTATGGATGGCGACAGTGTATTCGCTGCCACTGTTTGCTTGAGTTGAAAGAAGGTTGTCGTCAGGTACAATGCTCGTGCGGTGCCTCTTTCTGTTACATCTGTATGGAGCCTGGAAACTGCACGAAGGGCTGTTCCCTAGCCCGCCTTGACCGATACCGACATCAGGCCGAGGTGGCTCGCAAGAGAGATGCAGACTACTTAGCCCAGCGGGATGCCCAACTCTCTGTGTCGACTAACCAGAACCCGTTATTTGTACATCTTGAGCAAGAGTCCCGAGAAGAGTTGCGCAGATTCTACGACTATTATACTGTGCAGTTGACTCGCATGCACACCCGTCATGAACAGTACCTCAATCAGACCCTTACAATAACTGGCTCTCAGGGAACGACATACCTCGACAGTGTTATTGAGCGCCAGAATAAGATTCTGACCTCTCTTGACGATTTCCACGTACGCCAAGAAGCGAAGCTGATCCAACAACAGACCACCAAAGAAGCAAAACTCGAGCAACAAGTCCACCGTATGCAGCGTCACTGGAACAGTGTTCTTAATAGATCCCAGCGACACTACAGCGATCTAGAAGAACAGCAAAACACTTTACATCGTCTTACTCGTCGCCATCAACTAGAGATCAAGTCACTCCGTGACGCACAGCAACGCATCCAGGACGACCTACGGGAGCGGTTTCTTAAGGAATACAAGGCAGCTGCAGCAACTCAGCAACAGCGGGAAAAGCGAGCCAGTAACATGATTGCCCGGGAAGAAAGCATCTTTGCCATTGCATTCCAACGGCGTCTCGAGAATCTATGGAAGCTCTGGTCTCTACGCTGGGAGGAGCTTCGATCTCAACTACTCCGTTCACAGTCCTCGAGCTCGTCTACTATTGACTATGGTCGTTTCCGACCTGGGTGGCTTGCGGACGGCCGCAACTCGGAAGATGTTCGTTTCTTGATCAACGAGGTACGCGGTGTCTTGGTTGTACACTATGGCAAGGAGACAATCGACCGTTTGGTGGGTGATATGGTGGGAGAATATATCGAGGAAGATACTGTGAGTATCTGGGAGTGGGAGGAAGACAACGACGATGATGACATCGATTATCATGACTTTGTGCGGCCGTGGAAGAAGGCGCGAAAGGTGTCAAGCAGCCCTTATGATCTTGGCCCGAACCCTGTCATGCTTCGGGCATCTCCTCGGACAACCGTGTAGACCTTCTTTTTCTTTTCTTTTTGTTTACGTTTCCTTTGTATCTGCTTTACCAGCACTGGAGTTTCATGCACAATGCGGACATGATATGATTGTTTCATATTAATAGCGCTATTTTATTTCGGGTGTTACAATTTGGAGTTATACGGTTGCGATAGCATACGATTTCATATTTTTGATACTTATGTATTTTGGGGGGTTTTTAAGGTTTTAAGCATTTTGCCTCGTCTCTAGTCTAGTCGGGGAACAGGTTTATTTAGGTCTTTTTCGTATCACACATAACATAGCTCATTTATCTACATATCTTCTATAACACCACAGTATCTTAGTGGCGATCTGCTTGCTTGTTATCTGACTTGTCATTTGACTAAATGATTTCCCATCGCGCAATCCAAGCAACTTCATGGCCTGGGTTTCGTACAACACATAGAAAAGCTTCCCGTTCGCTTCTTTTGTTCTTCTTTTGGCGTGCTTGGCGTACATCTCTCAATAACCAATCAGCCCGTAATGTAGCAATAGCCGTAGACTTTCCACAGTTAAGAGAATATCCACCGGATGTCACAAAACCGATAAGATCCGATTCACTCGGACACATCGGGTGACCGTGTATGTCCTCAGAGAACACCGGTGTTGGCGGATACGGTAGAGTGTTCCGAGTGTTGGTAAGATGAGCAGCAAGAGCGCTCTTCTTAGCTTCCCGAGACTGGTGAGCAGTAGACAATACGCGAACGGTCCGCCGGCCTCCGTTGGCAGATGGTTTTACAGAAGAGTCAGTCAGACGTAGCCACTGTTGGCGGAGGTTACGAGGCAGAAAGATTTGTGTGTCGGTGGAGACTTGAGTAGCAGGCACTTCGATACTTTCTTCTGGAATTTGTATCGCTGTCGATGAATCGGCGTCTGGCAGGCGGTATATACGAGCAGTAGGGTGGGCAACGCCCTGTGAGAAGAACGTTATCTTGGCGCGTATCACACTGTAGGCTGGAAGTGGCGGCAAGGTTGACGACTCTAGCATAATCTTAGCTTGAGCAGCCGTGACCTGGAGGAGCATATCCAGCTTGAATTCTTGGTACGCCTGATCTAGTGGGTTACCCTCGAATAGCCGTTCATAATTACAAGCAAACGGATTTCCAACCTCGCCTCGACGACCAGCGCCCAGATGGATAGCGTCCCAGGCGGTCCGCTTACCCTTCGGTCGTTTATTCCACAGTGTCTCGCGGTCCTTTCGCTGCACCAGTTCGTATTCGACACCGGCGGTGGTCGTGGGGAAATCACGTGGAAACAATGCCATGTTGCGTTCATCGTGAGCCTGCGCTATTTCACGCAGGCAACCGAAACGTGGGTTTCCACCGGAAGCTAAGGGCACATGCATTAAGCTGTGCCAGAGAGGTTGAACGCATTTCCACGGTAGAAGAAGCGTAAGCGAGCCGCTGGCGCGTACGCCGGAACTGGATTTGGCGTTGGAGTTGGCACTTGTGGCTAGAAGAATAACGGGTATAGCGGGATCGTGTGGTCCGATTGGAAGAGGCTTGCCTGGTGCGTGGTGGCTTTTGCGCCGGTCGAGGAACTTCTGGCTGGGTAATTGAGAGGCAATGTGCCGAGCGGTACGGTCCCAGATGTGGTATGGGCCGAGATTGTTCTCGATATTGTTGGACCAGTGCTCTAGCGTGCTCATGAGCTCTCTGTAGAAGCATCAGTGAAATGCACAGTCTTAGGTGGGTAGGAGAGGCGAGCGTCGGCCATATCAAACCCTAACAGGGCACCTGAGGGCAAGGTACTTGGATTTGTCAACCCAGCAAGGTTTTTGAATACGGAAGCATGTCTTTGAGAGTCCGGACCGGAATGATATGGCTTGACTGTAGCCAATAAAGCCTCCATAGCTGCTGGACCGGTGATCTCGATGCTTCCAATTTCAAAGCGGAGATCCTCGATGTACACCTTGGGGGTTTCCATTTTGATCCATGCTAACAAGCTTTCAAACACCTCAATGAAGGCAGACGGATGTATCCTAATGAATATCTGGGCTTCTTGTTTCTTTGGTGCTGATTCTGAGACTGTCTTTGCTGTTGGGTTCCAAAGAATGGTGCCTGGGCATATTTCGCGACGCGTGGTGCCTGTTTGGCGACTTAGCATACCGGTCCAGCTTCTCACACCCGCACGCCATTTACGGCCTCGTTCGTCCCAAAGACTTTCTCCCGTCAATCCCAGCTTCTTGAGAACTCTCTCAACGCCAGAAGCTCGGCCATATAAACCGATGGTACTGATATAGCTCATGTCCCAGGCTAGAGCTCCACGATCACTGAGGGTCCGGTGTGTCGCCCGGAACATCTTTTCGTTAGGGCGCAGAGGAATAGCGAAGCGCCATAGCGGTGTCTTTGGGTCTGTCATATGTGCTCGTTTGGCATGCCATATGTGTGTTGGCAGCCATGTTTTCGTAAGCTGGCGTTTGCGGAACTTGGATCGTGGGATAGTAGGGTCGTTGAGGGCGTTTCTGCGAATCCTTGGCCGGCGCGTACGCAGAGCCACGGGCACATAATCTCTCTTCTTGTTATCATTCTTTGTAGATAATTTGCTCTTCTCGTCCATGGCGACATCGCCGTCTGTGTCCTTTTTAGCAAGTGCCTTTGCCGCATGCTCCTTTCTTTGCCTCCGCTTGACGGCTAATATACCCAGCCGTTTCGCAGTCTCGGCGCGGATGCGCGCCCGAGTTGTCCGCGGCTTTCGTCGGCGCGCAGTAACCGTCGGCGTATTATCTTCCTCCATCTCGCGTATCGCCCTGACCCGGAGTCGTTTGGGTACACGTTTAGGGTTATGGCTAGCAGTACGGCGGCGCATAGAGCGTGGTACGCGCTGGAAGGCGCGCTGTGAGCGACTAGCTTTGCTGAGGCGCATACTCTCTTCGAGAGCGGTGATTTCGAAGCGTCGCGCCTCGATGAAGGCTGGGAGATCGAGCTCGCCGTTCTTTAGGGCGACATCGGCCGGTTGCGTGAGGATATCGCGGGCGTCACGCCGGGCCTTGAGACGTTTGGCGGCGCCGGCTGATTCGGCTATGAACACATTACGGGCTTTGCGCTTCATGGGCCCGTCGGCGCCGGGTCGAAGCGGCATTGCGACGGCTGATTCGGGCATAGATAGCAGTCAGCAAGGGAGGTTTTGGATCAGATTTGAGATTCAATGGTTGAAAAGGCCGAAGCTTGAAGTTGGTCGTCGTTGGCAACTGTAGTAAAAAACTTAACTTGATGGTGCTAATTGCAAGGCCCCACCAAAAAAATAGATTCACGTCATAATAGAAGCTCTTATCGATAAGCCAGTTTGGTTAACTACTTAATGCTAGTATCATTAATAAGTTCGATGCTGGTTAAACGGGCAATCTGGTATTCCCGGATGAGCAGTATTTTAGACACTTTTTAAGCGGTAGTAATTCGATTGACTCTTCTCTCCTTTTCCTACTTTCTCTCGTATTATCGCCGGGACAAATTACGCAGAATTTGACGATTTTTCACCATCATGTTTGGCTTTCTATCGTCTGCTGCCGAAAAGCGCAAGGTGAGTACAGTTGAGCAATGAATGACCCGCCTATATTTTTTTGCGCAAACCCTTCTACAACGAAACATCGACGCTCTATGATTTGTGCATATGGCCTGCAGAAGTGGCATCCAGTTTCAACGAGTCTCGTTTAGCAAAGCGATTAGGTTTCATTGCTTTTCAAGCTAGGGCTCTGACGACGTAGCTAGTAAGGCTTCTGCTGAATTGAATTAAAATGCTACTGGAGATCGCTCTCTTAAACGTATCTCTCTCGGCGTACCCTGGTTCTCGAACTAGCTATAGTGCTAGCTAAAGCCTGCTATAAGAACCCGCTGTTAGGGGCCGCTAGTGGCGGCTCTTAGGGGGCATAGAGGGGGCCCCTGTTCTAGGCCCTCTAAAGCAATTAAGAATCCCTCCCATCTATTCTATCGTGTAGTTCTCATGGCACGATGTAATAATCGTCAGAGCTTCTTCCTGACGTCTTGGACACAGTATTTCCCCAAGCTATGCCACGTTGATTCTGAACCACCTTCATAACCACAAACAAAACACTTCTCATTGCCGTCACAAGCCTCTATCTCCAGTGCCATTGTTTGCTTAACTGCCATCCACCCGCTATGAAGAAGTTATTCCGTTCTAACGAAGCCAATGTGCGACAGCCGCGCTTCGAGCTGCATCTCAAGGTTCGTTTCATCCATCGGCCTCCAGATCACACAGTTTCCACCCAGAAATATGTGTCTGTCTGTCTGTTATCGTGCTATTTCTCTGGTTCTTGCCTCGCTAACGCCACAGTCTGCATCGCTAGATCTACGACCTGAATAACGTTCCGCTCGTCGCCGGATGGTCACTCGTTAAATGGAACATCGTGCACTCTATGCATGCCGAGCACAAGGGCACCACCGAGCGCTGTGCCATCGCCAACCATCGCGTGTACTACTCCTTCTCCAAGCTGATCGGCAGCATCCGAATCCCCATTTACAAGACCTCGCGCCTCGGCGAATGCTGGCTGGAACTCGAGGTCTTGTAAATGGGGATTCGGATGCTGCCGATC
>RHLR01000609.1:0-16667 GCA_009806335.1 Davidsoniella australis | reverse complement strand
GACTAATCTGAGCAATCCTGGACACTAGGAACATAGAAAATTGGTGCCAGAAAACACGGCCTCGCCCGGAGTCGAAAAGGAGCTCTTAGTTAAATCTCTAGACTATAAATAAAATCATCATCATCATCATCATTGTTGCTAAAAAAGAGATGCTCGGATTTGGCAGAAATTAGTTGCCTAAAGCTATGGTCAATGAAGGCCTATTATGGAACACTGTGTACCTGACTAAACTTTTAGTAGGGTCTCACTATAATCTTCTAGTGCCCAACATAGTGGATAAGAACGCTATAAGTCACAAATTGGGTTGTTTGCCACTGAAGAACTGCCAAAAGTCATGAAGGAAGAAGATAAATAGAGTGAGATAGAGTGAGACATCACATTCAGCTAACAGAAAAAGAAGGCTCTGCTTGCCTGTTATGTCAACTTATCAACTTATCATAGCATGACCGTCTTACCTAACGAATTGGCTTATTGTTGATACTCTATCAGCCATTCGCATATGGTTTAGTTTGTTGTTCTAGGACTTATAGAGTGATTTTTAGTAGAAAGACAACATGGCAAGATGACCGCTATAGATAACTAGCCTAGGATGAGACGCCGAAAACCATCTCAGTTATGTTCACGTGGAAGAACACCAATACTTACATAACTCTACAAAATAAAAGGTTGATGAATGAACGGTGGAGACAGAGACGACAAAAATGGAAGCAGCTTGATAATACCAGGCGGGATGTGTATCTATCTGGCCGTGCAATTCTTTTTTGTTTCCTACCTATACATGTATCTTCTACTTCTGGGCCTGCTGCTTAGACAACACGAGCGCATGCAACACAACATTACTTGGTAGTCTCTATAGTCTCTACTGGCATTCTAATCTACAGATTAGTAGACCCCTGGCCAAGAGGACAGTGTTGCGACTGCGCCGACAAAGCACTCTTAGCTATATCCGAAACTTAATATGTGATGTTACTATATCTAGCAGTGATCAGACTCTTGCAAGGTAGTATGCATATTGTATATATTGTATGTAGTTGGTAGGAATAGCATGTGAAGCTTACATTTGTATATATATGCTTGCTTTTTCTTATCCAATTCTTGGGCTTGAGCCCGGCAGATGTAAGTTTAAGTAGAAAATCCAAGACATATATGTATGAGAGAACCCGCGTATATATCGTGAATAAGTTTTTTTTTAAATTTTTTTTTTTTTTAAAAACTCGTTTCTGGAAAAAAAAAAAAAAAAAGAGAGAGAGAGAAAAGACGATACACTGGTAACCTTATCATACTCTAGTAGAAGTCTGGGCCTAATGTCGGTTCTCAGTGGTGTGATTAAACTATATATATATTATATTGCCCAGCTAGGCCTTGTAGTAATGCTCGTATCAAGACCCAACAGTACAGACCTTGAATTTTCTACACGGTGATCAAAAATAACAGCTGGAAATACTGCTTGTAGTCTTATCAGCTGTATATTATTTCCTGAGCTCATAGAAGTTCATATCAAGACCAAAATTACACCGCAATGACCTACACTCCTCCATCTTCACGGGCCATATCCGTTTCTAGCCAGTGTCGACCAGTTCCTGGATAGTGTTCTTCGTATTCCTCCAAAAAAGAACGCAGTGTAACGGTTGGCCGGGTAGTACGAGTATATAGTTTTACGAATAACGATATAAACTGTTCAAAATTAGCCTATATAATTTCTACTATTGGCCTTTGCTTTCTCTTGAATCTTCGATCAGCATGCTGTTATAGAAAACATCACGGCTAGAGCGCCCAATGTTCCAGTTCTAGTTAAATGACCATTTGTAGCTTTCAACTAGCCCTTCAAGGCTTCCGTTTCGTTTCCTCTGTAGATGGCACTTTTAGTCATTATGTATCAAGGGAAAGGGGAGACTATTTGAGACGGATAGGAAACAAAACGAGATGCCGTGTATAAATATAAAACGAGATATATCCGGAAACAAAACCGAGGAATGGACAAGAACAGGACATCATCAGTTAAGTTATTTAATGCTGACTTGTCAAATACGTTGGTCGTTCGTTTGCGGCAATGCTTATTGGTGATGCAATTCCAGGTCACAAGACAAAGTCGGCCAGGGAAATATTAGACCAAGACAGCATTGTTTCTCTATCTTTGGGACAGATTTCCCCTATTACGACACATGATTCAGACAAGCATACAACAAACCCATTGTTTGCAGTATT
Organism: Davidsoniella australis; assembly: GCA_009806335.1. Lineage (NCBI taxonomy): Eukaryota > Fungi > Ascomycota > Sordariomycetes > Microascales > Ceratocystidaceae > Davidsoniella > Davidsoniella australis. Next base: position 14,462 of record RHLR01000609.1, on the reverse strand, counting down.
TTCAATGCTGTCCATCCAGCCATACAAAGAGACCACAAGAGGGAACATATAATGAATGACAGTACAATTTGTTTGCTTGTGATAACAGAGATACTACACACTGTACGAGACAACCAGGTCTTGAAATCTGAGCCGAAGTCTAGACTTCGCCCTATTATCCTTTGTCTGTTTCCCTTGCTTTGATGTCTACAAACAAACCGCTCTTGGCTGTTCATTTCTGCCTAATTGAGAGTCGAACTTCAGATTCGTTAAATCTTATTTTTTTTTCTCTTACAAAATCGATGCATAGTCATAGATAAGGAAAACCGAGAATTGACAAGGAAAAAAAAAATTGTCGGCAAAATCGAGCTGCGGTTAGGGTAATAATTCTGTTATTTTTTGGATATAGGCGAGCGGGTTCGCTGTAGGCCAAGAAATATTACCAAGGCCCTAACCGTCCGATTTCTCTGGTTTAGCGAAGAAAGTAAAGTCGGCAAGCTTCCAGTACTACACGGAACGGAATTGGTTCAAAAGAAAACAGATAGCCTCGTGCGGCTTGCCTTTTCAGCGCTCTTATAAGGGAGGCAAATCTTGCCAACTACTCTTGGCATTAGGCTGGAGCAGTGAAAGAGATATTGCCTATTTCCAGCCATGCTTGGCAGGAGAAGACGGACTTCAAGAGGATAAGATGCCGAGTTATACCATTAAAAACAAACATATATTCATGGTACGGTGACATGTAGGTTAAGTAGGCTAAGTACAGGAAATGGAAATGGACAATACAGTGAGTGAATAAAGTTCGTGGTTGGGAATATGGGGGGGTTAATTAACATCTTCCTATCAGAAGTCTAGGTATGGGATATAGAATTATCATGAGAAAATTAGACTATCAAAGTCTAAAGGCTATAAGAAGAATACATATGCCACTTGATCAGATTCAACCAGAAGATCCGTGACAGGTAAATAAACATTCCCGCCTGTGCTCATCAAAAACCAAAATCATGGCTTTCTATTAAACGATCGATGATCTGCACTCGATTTACAGTCCGGCTGAGAAGTAGACGAGAATGGAATCTGATCTGGACACGCCAAATTACAGGCAAATAAAATGAAATACATAGTAAATAGTTTTAGTTCTTTCTATATATTCTACATGTAGATATACTAATGCTATACATATATATTTATGCAGGGGCTACTTCATCCCCCTCAACCCAGAGATTCGCCAGCAGGCTAGTTTCCAGGGCGCATGGGCAATAAACAATAATAACCAAACACAAAACATGGGCATAAACTTGTGTTGTTGTTCCAGGGCCTATACATATTCTACGGTTGACAGGATGCTTGACTCAAGAACTTCATGCCCTTTCGTTCAACAAGTCAAGACAGCAAGCATACTCAACGCTATAGTCATATCAAGTGAGGCTTAATCCCGAGCCCGACTAGGAAAATAGAATTTACATACGAAAAGAAAAGTCCAATTTGGAAAGAAAAGGCATCCGCTTTCTATAGTTCTAGGCCACCTCAGCATCAGACCAGTCAGGCAAGCGAGGGAGAAGATCGTGGAGAAAGGAAGACCCAGCAAGGAAAGGGATCTTAGTAGTACTAGTAGTACGTATATGTACTGTGGTAGCCTGCTTGGTAGAATAGAGGAAGGCATGGAAAGCAAAAGTCGACCAAGCTGCTTCAAGAAAGAGAAAGTGACGATCATATATAATTGCCAGGGGAGAGGTGTATGTACATATATATTGGGCATACATGTAACCAACTAGAGTAATACATACATATACATGAATACATGAGTATCGTCCTGCAGATTAAGCGCTCCCAAGTGCCTTCTTTACAAATCGATAGATGAGCTGCTGAGGCTAGTTATTATGCATGCGCGAGGAGAAGCTGGTCTTAGGAATCAATCGGTGAAGTGCTTTTAATATTTAGTTTATATTATATACATAAGTTTGTGTATTTTTATTCTAGCAAGAAGGGCGGCTTTTAAAAAAGGGTGAAAAGGTATAAAGGGATATGAGACCTTCCTATGGATAACCCTAGCGTTTAGCAGAACGTCAATATCCGATGTTCACATACAAATACCAATTTTTTTTTTTTTTTTGGGTGAACCAGTTGTCGCCCAGACTAACTTTCAAAGAGGCCTGTCGTCGCTTGTTAAGATCATCTCAGAGGCTGTGCACAGCTACTGGTAAATAAAGAGAGAGCGAGCTAGAAAAATTGCAGTGCTTAAGAAGAGAAGAGCCCCCTATATGACAGGCAGTACTCTCGCGCTCAGATGCCTCTACATTTTGTTGAGCAAACAGCAAAACTCTACAATACACTCGATAATAAGAAAGTCTCGAAGAGACTTCGGCTCTCGAGAAAACAGCTAAGCCACCAAACATGGACTATATATATACATAAATTTTTTTTTCCTTGTTATCACAAGCATGCCCTTACTACAATGACTACAGGTACAAGAGCCCGAGTATGGATTCATAGACATATATCACAATAGGCATATCTCAAGCAAACACACCTAGCTTTCTGTTTAAGGAGTACAAGATGCGGGATGTCGGGAAGAAGAACACGCCAGACTGCGCCGTTTTGTTGACATCGCATGACCAACTAAAGTGGTGAATCGTCATCGTCATAGCGTTTAATCCTGCTCTATGGTGTGTGTAAGGTAAGGTTGGCCTTATGACCAAGACAAATCTGGAACCAAGGAGATTATATCTTGTAGCACTACGTATGCAGAGTCTGTGGACTATTACACAGAGTCGATCTATTATAGTATATAGAATCAAGATCAGAAAAAGCAAAACAAAAGGAGTAGCGCAGTCAGATATCAGATCGGAATCTTCCTTTACTCTAATCATCGTTTATATGTACATATAGTTATGTATAGATGGGCCGGAGTTTGTCTTTGGGTTCGTTTCTAAAAGTCCGGAGCAGTTGGTTGTCATGAAAGACAGCACAGGTAACGCGAAGTCTACAACACAGACTTGCCATGATTATTTATAACCATACAGCTAAGAACCTAACAAACGTAGACAATGAAGGGCGATCTCCATGTTTAAGCATCGAAGACGGGTTTCAAGCTGATGATGGTGCGTGCATATATGAGATGGCATAGCCCCGAACTGGGTGCTTATATCTGTATACGACTCTGCTGTAGCATATGTGAATTATTTATTATTCTATACTAGGCATAATTGACATCGAACATTCCGTGAACAATAACGGCCGTTCTTTCTAATCTGCCGAATAAAAAAGAAGAGAGAAAAAAAAAATACTATCTGGATCGCAACAGAACATTAAAAGCATGGTGTCCTGGCTTTATTCGGCCTGGACGGTCTAGAACTGTGATGCTGTCCCTAGTAACTAAACCGCTTCTAATAGTCAAATAAAGGGTACAAGCATTAAATTCCAGCGTAGTCTTGATATCGATGGCCATACCTTTTCTCGTATAACAAGACAACTCTAGAAGGGCTATATTTTCGATGGCTATATAGTTGTAATACGTGGTATAACATGACGGAGCCATCTAAAAGCTAATATCAAGTAGTGATTTCTCCCTTTCTTGACACTCGTCACCCCTTTAAAACCGAATGAAAGAGAAAAAAAGACAAGAGGAAACAGAGGAAAGGTCATGTCAAAGTTGGTAGCGGACGCCGCATTCAATAGATACCCACGCCGTTTCAGTCGATTCTATTGGTAATAAAGCAGTTGATGGTTAAAGCAAGTAAGTCGGATTCATATGAGATAAGAGAATGTGAGAAAACTAGTCGTACATGTAGTTTGAATTTGTTTGTTTTGCTTGTCAAATATATGGTACATCATTTTTGTTCCGATATATCCTTCTTGGCTTCAGACTATGGGTTCGACAGACAGTCATTCCCAATTCAGAAAAGCTGAGACGACACAGCCGCCCAGCGCTACCAGGACTTACGACGGCGCGGATATTTGGTGAACGATGCTCGGTTTTTGGGGAGCTTTAGATTTCTCTGTCGAGTTGGTTCATGTTTCCCGCATATACCAGGTTCTGGGTCTGTGTGCTACTACATGTTAGTTGTGTAAATGGATAATTACGCGAGACAGCAACCCAAGGCCAGCGCGGCCGTGGCGCCCTCTCTTCTCAATTCAGAATCCCTTCCCTTCTCTTTTAGAGCCTGCTTCTATGTAGAGCCAGAGAAGCATTCCAAGCGCCAAGAAAGCATATCCCATGTTTGGTTCTCGAGCAATGAGGACGACGACAACATTTGAGCAACTGTATACGTATTACGAGTGAGGAAACTAACACAAAGGGCAAAAGTGACAGTTAAAGCAAGTAATGATAGCAGTTCACGATGATCAAAGAGACAAAACAGGTGTGAAGACGACTACATATACTTATTATAAAAAGGGAAGGGGTGTGTCCCTGGCCGCTTTGTGAATAATAAAATAAAATAAAATAAAAATGTACGATGAACAACTACATGTATAGCAACGATAAATTCAAACATCAAGCAGAGCAAAAGACGAAGGAAGGGTCGAAAGAAAACAGGCCATGCGGGACAACACCCGCCTCCTTCGTAGGCAGCGGAGAAACGCTACTAGTGGATTTCTGAATGGGCAGTAGACTAGAGGTGCAATTTACGACTAGTCGATATTGGAACCTTGACCGCAAAGATGAGAGGAATAAATGGGAAAGAGCAACGAAGAACGGGCACTCACTGTCTACTGGAGACTCTGACGAGAGCGGCCTAGCCAGAACTGGCACTGTATAGTTGTAAACAGCTTCTCTTCTACTTCGTTTTCCTCTACTTTAATAACCGTACTGTACTGTACTGAACTGAACTGCAACCTCGCGCCTTGAGTCTCAATTTCGCCTAGAGGAGGCGTGCTTACAAGACGTCCCCCGGACTCTTGTGCTGTCTGCGCTCTCACTTACACTCCCCAAGGATGGACTCTGATTGGCTGGCTGCTCGTGGGTTTCTGCTTCTGGATGTTGCTCCTTCTGGCCGTAGGAAAGGGGCCACAGTGAGATTTGGATCTCCTAGTGGGGCGCTGTTATAGTTTCTAGTCAATCAGAGGTGGTTTACGTGTCCCCCTTCCTGCAAGGTACCAAACTGCGGACAGTTTGCGCATACTGTAACATACACTGTAAGGGTTCATAGAGGCTAATAGAGTGAGCCTAGCAAGGTTTAAGTTAAGCAGAGAAGAGGCAAAAAAAAAAAAAGAAAGAAAGAGAAAAAAAAGACAAAGAACACTAATCGTAAGCTAACTGAAAAGACTGAATGGAACATACCACTAAAAAAAAGAAAAGGGCTGGCTGGTTTAGCGTGCTCTACTGCACAAGACCCTGCGTTAGCCAGCAGTCAAACCCTTACGACGTCTTCTTCTTCCTCTCCTAGTGGCTCTTAGTAGTTGTTGGTGCAAGATTAGGCGCATCTCTCAAGATTGATCCGTCGCACGACTTGTAAGTTACAATGTAATGTAATATAACATACATACTACTATAGCATACGTCTACATAGACGCCCCTCAAACCACACCCCCTCTATTCTGCTTTCTTGCTAGGCCTCCTCCCCTGGCAACTCTCTCCAGGCCTCCTGTAGCCAGATCCCATTAAACCACTCGATCTCACCCTTCATTTGCTTCTTTTTTTTCCCCTTCTTCTTTCTCTTCTTTCCCTCCTCTTGATTCTCTTCAGGCTCGCTCCATTCAAGCTTTCTTTTCTTTTGCTGAGGTTCCCTGCATCCAACTGAGAGTTCCGTCCTCTCTACCACACTCATTTGACTCTTCAAAACCCTCGATACTTCCAGGCGACTCTACTTTCTATTCTCCGATTTTTTTTTTATCTTTCAACGCCATTTATTCACCGCCTTGAAACCACTTTCTTTAACGCAAGAAAAGTGTGAGTTTTTTTTCTTTCTTTTCTTGTCCTTTCTCTGCCCGTTTTGCTCTATACAAGAAAGGAGCATACACTATCATGTAAACATGCATATGCGCCTCCCAGGCCGGAAGAAACAGTGCTAGAAAGGGTCCGAGCGGCCCATGTACGATCTGACAGCTTTGATTTGCCTCTTTCTCAGTTTCCTCTAAGCGAAGCAAGTGCCCAGCCAACCCAGAGGACAGAACAATACTACTACTACTTTACCTTAGTTTGTTCTCTGTTCTGTTACCTGACCGGACCGTCTAAATAACGCAGAAATGAGAGGGGATAGACCTGAACAACATAGAATGCACCTAACCTTGCACTGTGGCGTCCATGGGGGATTATGTTATGGAAATATAATGCCTTGATCGCGACCATCCATGGTTTCTAGTTTACTTCTATCTTCTCTACCATCTTTCTTTTTCTGTACTCCGGCTGTCTCTACTGCTGGCTTCATTCTTTCCCATCACGGCTCTGCCTCCGTACCACTCTCGTTCTGTATTCTTGCTAACCGCATATCCGTCGTCTCAGACCTCTTTTACATTCTCTTTCAAGATGAAGCACGCTATTATTCTCGCCGTTGCGGCCGCAGGTCTGGCCGACGCTGCTCACTCCCACGGTCACCAGCACCTTCACAAGCGCGGTCTCTTCGCCAAGCGCGCTTCCACCATCACCTCGTGGGTCGAGGGTCCTACTGAGACCGTCTATGTCGTTGACGGTGAGGTCATCGACGCCACCGCTGCTGCTGCCGGTATTGCCGAGGGCGACTACGTCGTTGTTGGCGAGTCAACTCCCACTTACACCAGCCCTACTTCTACTTCGACCTCTGCTGCTTCGACCTCTACCTCGTCTTCCGCTGCTGTCTTCCTGGAGGCCTACACTTCGTCTTCTTCCAGCTCTAGCTCCACCTCCACCACCTTGTCTTCGTCGTCGACCTCCGTGGCCTCCACCAAGACCTCGACAGCTGCTACTTCGACCGGCACTTCGTCCAGCTCCACCGCTACCGGCATCAGTGCCTCGTTCCCCAACGGCACCATCCCCTGCTCCACCTTCCCCAGCGACTACGGTGCTGTTGCCGAGACCTACCTTGACCTCGAGGGCTGGACCGGTATCCAGAACGTCCCTAACTACAGCCCCGGCGACTCTTCAATCTCCTACATCGAGACTGCCACTTCCGGTGGCTGCACTGAGAACTCCTTCTGCTCATACGCCTGCCCCGTCGGCTACCAGAAGGCTCAGTGGCCCTCTGCCCAGGGCTCCACTGGTCAGTCCATCGGTGGTCTGTACTGCAACTCCGACGGCTACCTGGAGCTGTCTCGCTCCGGCTACGATACTCTGTGCACTGCGGGTGCTGGTGGTGTTTACATCCAGAATGACCTTGACGACCAGGTCTGTACCTGCCGTACTGATTATCCCGGCACTGAGTCCATGACTATCCCCGCTGTTGCTGCTGCCGGTGATAAGATTGCTCTGACCAATCCCGAAGAGTCCAGCTACTACATCTGGCAAGGCTCGTACACCTCCGCTCAGTACTACGTCAACAAGAAGGGTTACACCGTTGAGGACTCTTGCGTGTGGACCTCTTCCAAGGACTCAACCGGTGCTGGTAACTGGGCTCCCGTCAACATCGGTGTTGGCAAGGACTCCACTGGCACTACTTACCTGTCCATTTTCCCCAACACTCCTACCTCCGATGCTGACCTTGACTTCAACATCGAGATTACTGGCGACGTCAGCGTCGACTGCTACCTCAAGAACGGCACCTACGCCGTCTCTACGACCGGTTGTACCGTAAGTTAATTCTTATATCCACATATCCATTCATGTACGGTTATACTAACTCCTATTCTCTAGACTGCTGTTTCTGACGGTGGTACCGCTATCATCCGCTACTACAGTTCTTAAATTAGGGCGTTTCCTTAGTATGTTGAGGTGCTGTAGCCGTAACATCGGGAGCGCTCTTTATGTGCCACACTGTAAAGGAACGGGCAAATTCACTATAAAAGCTCACGCAGTTCCCTAGCGACGCATAATATTGTTTTTTATTATTTCCTTTGTTATAGCCACTTCGGTTTCTCATGCTTAAAAACCCTCATCAACTCCCTGTTATGGCTGTTAAATCAACTTTTTCTTTCACAACTTTTTTTCGTTTCTTTTCCCCCTATTTTTCTATTTTATTTGTTCTTATCGTCGACATACATGGTCATGTCGATGTGTTTCGATACCTCTTGAATGCTCGTGGTTCATATTCTGAACGCATCTCTTATTACTGGAATATGATATAGTCTTTTCTCATGCTTCGTATTGTTCATGTCGGGTATATTGTTTGATTTGTGTCTATTACTCTCCATACTATATACCGATGACAATGGTCTGCGTGATTGATTATACATATACTCGCAATAATCCATGTGTGGAATCGTGAATGTCTATTATTCTTATTATTCTAGTTGCTTATCACCTTTCTATTCTTCTCACCCTTGTTATAGCTTTCCATTTTTCCTATTTTATGTATTTCCTATGTCTAAGATGTGCCATCTTTTCTTTTGTCTTTATCGAGGGAGGGAGTTCGAGGTTTCGGGATCTGAATATCGAATTGCTTTTTTTTGTTCAAGAAAAACATGTTTCATTACTACTTTTTATCAGCTGTATAATTTTCTGTTGTTATTCTATGATCATCTCTCATTTGTTCTGATATGATGTGCTATTTCCATCCTCTAGCCAATGATTACTGACGCCATCTCTTTGGCTCTTCTTATCTTTCTTTCTTGGTGGTTTGTAGCACAATGACTCTGTATGATCTCGATGTTCTCTCTTTCTCTCGCTCTGTATAAATACTATGAGATAAGTGTGACCTAGGACTTGTCTGGACTTGGGGGGGGAAGTGATGTTTGTATCTATAGCATCCGTGTAAATTACTAATAAATAAACCCTAATATTTTGCCGTACAATTACATTGATTGAACTACGTTTTGTTACACCGTTCACGCCACAGTGAAAGGTGGCAAGGAATTTCCGAGACAAGGCAAGCTTGACGGACAAAGAAATTGCAGCCTCTGTCTTATGGTGATTTACAATGACGAAATTATCTGGATCTACATCATTTTGCTGTAACGGGTCTGATATTACAGTCATGTGATGTACTTTATTTAATTTTGACACTTAGATGTAGTTATGTACTTGCCGAACAGTAAATGAACAATGGATAAAGCCGGTCTTTGTTCGTCTAACCTTCTGCATTCAATTAAGAAACTGCTAAAGTGCTTTCTGATGTTTATCGTCAACCAATGGGCCGCCGATTGCGGAAAAAGGAACAAAGCGCATAATCGGTAAAGATGATTACGGGTAGAAGGTGATGGTGCCATCGCTTCCTTCCTTTCCCGTCAGCCAGCCAGCCAGCCAATCTGTTGGACGCGGTAATTTCCCTTCATGGCTGACATTTGGTAAAACTTTTCTCTAGTTCAGAATAGCATCTCTGAGACATGCTACAGTATGACATCAGCAAAGCTTTCTTGATAGTAGAAAAAACCACCATTGTAGACCAATTGGCATGATGCCACTACACATATGTCATAGTAATTTGAATAAATAAAACATAGATAACAACGCTTGTATTTAAAATCGCACTGAGATCGCGGCTACAGGCAGTCGCTCCCCGATCTAATCTTCCCGATTAACAGCAACTACCCCACCATCAAGTCGCAACATTTTGCGACAAGAGCCAAATTTTCAACCCCACCTTTCTTAATTTTCATGGCTCCTGCAGTGTTTGGAATGTGCAATGACTGTATCCGGGCTAGAAGCTACAGCCATATTTGCAACTACCTTTTGCCGCCCAGCAAATAGCGTGGCAAGCTTTTTTTATTATTAGGTTATCTGCTATTGTCGGTATAGCTTTTCAAGTCTCCTCTTTCTAGTTCTTCCTCTTTTCTTCTTCTTTTTTTGTAGCTCCAACTGTGATCGCTTGATTTGCTTTGGCAGTTCTGTTGTTCTTGTCTTTTCTATATCTTCATTATATCTCACAATACACAATGGCTGATTCGCGCCCTATTGCCATTCTGTCTGTCTATGACAAGACCGGCCTGCTGGACCTGGCTAAGGGTTTGGCTGCCAACAATGTCCGCATCCTGGCTTCCGGTGGTACGGCCAAGATGATCCGTGAGGCTGGCCTCGCTGTTGAGTAAGTGCGCGCCTATTGTTTGTTATCTAGGCCTATGTTTGAAGTATCAACTGCTATATATGCGTATGGCTGGTATAAGTCGTACTAAAAGACTTGCGCCTCTAGGAATTTGCGTTACTAACTAGTGCTGCTCTCCTTTATAGAGACGTTTCCGCCATTACCAAGGCTCCCGAGATGCTCGGTGGCCGTGTCAAGACTCTCCACCCTGCTGTCCACGGTGGTATTCTGGCCCGCAATATACCCTCTGACGAGAAGGACTTAGCTGAGCAGAACATCAACAAGGTTGACTTCGTTGTCTGCAACCTGTACCCCTTCGAGGAGACCATTGCCAAGCCCGACGTCACTATCCCCCAGGCTGTCGAGGAGGTCGATATCGGCGGTGTTACTCTGCTGCGTGCCGCTGCCAAGAACCACGCCCGTGTCACCATCCTGAGCGACCCTAAGGACTACGCCGGTTTTTTGAGCGAGCTGTCCGCTGGCGGCATCTCGCAGGACTCGCGCAACCGTTACGCCCTTAAGGCATTCGAGTCGACCGCTAACTACGATACCGCCATCTCTGGCTACTTCCGCAAGCAGTACGCCGATGGTTCTAACCACATGGCTCTGCGCTACGGTGCCAACCCCCACCAGAAGCCTGCCTCGGCCTTTGTTAAGGGCGGCCCTATTCCCTACAAGGTTCTTGGTGGCTCTCCCGGCTACATCAACCTGCTGGATGCCCTGAACGCTTGGCCTCTGGTTAAGGAGCTCAAGAAGGCTCTGGGCAAGCCTGCCGCCGCCAGCTTCAAGCACGTCTCGCCTGCCGGTGCTGCTATTGGTCTGCCCCTGACCGATGAGGAGAAGAAGGTTTACTTCGTTGAGGATATCGAGGGCATTGATAACTCTGGTCTGGCCCAGGCCTACGCCCGTGCCCGTGGCGCTGATCGCATGAGCAGCTTCGGTGACATGATTGCTCTGTCTGATGTTGTCGATCTTCCCACTGCCAAGATCATCTCCAAGGAGGTGTCCGATGGTGTCATTGCCCCCGGCTACGAGCCCGCTGCTCTTGAGATTCTCAAGAAGAAGAAGGGTGGCCGCTACCTGGTTCTGCAGATCGACGAGGCTTATGAGCCCGAACCGCAAGAGATCCGCACCGTCTACGGTATCAATCTGACCCAGGGCCACAACGACGTTGCCATCTCACCCGCTTCTTTCTCCAACATTGTCGTTCCCAAGTCGGGTGCCTCTCTGTCTGAGGAGGCCCTGCGCGATCTAACAATCGCCACTATTGCCGTCAAGTACACTCAGAGCAACTCCGTCTGCTACGCCGCCCGCGGCCAGATCGTCGGTCTGGGTGCTGGTCAGCAGTCGCGCATCCACTGCACTCGTCTGGCTGGTGACAAGGCCGACAACTGGTGGCTCCGCTTCCACCCCCGCGTGCTGGGCATCAAGTGGAAGAAGGGCACCAAGCGCCCCGACAAGTCCAACGCCATCGATCTGCTAGTCTCCGGCGAGCTGCCCAAGGGTGGTCCTGAGCTGGAGAGCTTCCAGGGTGTCTTTGAGACTGTTCCCGCCGCCTTCGCCGAGGCTGAGCGTGACGAATGGCTGTCCAAGCTGACCGACGTTGCTGTGTCGTCGGATGCTTTCGTAAGTTTAGCCTTCCTTAGTACTGACTTTCTGTGAGAGATAAAAGTAGAGATATGCTAACCGTTATCTCTTTCTAGTTCCCCTTCACCGACAACGTCTACCGTGCCGCCAGAACCGGTGTCAAGTACATTGCTGCCCCCAACGGTAGCCAGAACGACGAGCTGGTCTTCGCCACTGCTGAGGGTCTGGGCATCACCTTTGTCCACCAGCCTACTCGCTTATTCCACCACTAAGCGGTGTCCTGACTCCAGGATGGACAGATGACGTTTTACAAAAAAAAAAAAAAACAAAAAAACCAAGATTGTCAAAAACATATATTCAGGCTAGGAAGGGATGAACCCTACTGTTTTGTCAAAGCAGTGGAACGGGATTGTTTGGTTATTTTTGTTTTCTTTGGACGGTATTGGGGAAGGGTTTTGGATTTTCAACAAGGTTATATAACCACAGACTGCGACTTGAGTAGAGTAAGCTGAAATAAGCTCCTCCAGCCAGTCAATGTGTAAGAGAAAGTGTACATATAGATATTAGTCGTACGCAAACAGATCAACTCGGGTTACAAAAACACAACAAGGGCAACACAGTGATTCCACTTGTGCTTTTCCTTTTTGCCTATTCTCTATGTTGGTGTTGGGGATATCTGACTATTGCATCATGTGGTGATATTTGGAGACGAATGTGCCGATATAGGATGGATTGGCCTAGACTTCGAGGACCAAGACTTGAGATTCGACAGCTCACATAACACAAGAGGGTAGGATGGACTAGATATGTTACATTTCTCGTCTTTGGAGAATCTAATAGGAAAACAAAAGAATTGAAAAGGATAAAATGAAACTGTCGGAATAGACGTTGGACAATGGTTCGTTTCTATGCCTTGCTTAGGAACTAAAGAGAAAAACAAAGCGGTAGTGTCCGCACGCTTGTGCAAAGAAAAAACGGAGCCCGGCGTAGTGCTGTAGTATAGTTTTTTTCTTCTTTTTTTTCGAGTTGAGCTTGAATATATTAGCATTGAAAGTAACATGAGTAAAGCGAAGATTTTAGTGAGTAGGGTGAGCTAGTCCGAAAGTGATGATAAGAAGTTTGTGGTTCATTTCGGTGGATAGGGAGAAGAGAATTCGAACACGATAAAAACGAAAGCCATGATACTTAGAAATACAGAAGATACGGTGAATACAAGAAGACTAGAAAGTCAAAGACAAACTTCACTCATAAATTTAACAAATAGCAACGTGGTGGGTTTTGTCTATTCAGGGCTTGCCAGAAGAAGAAGAAAAAAAAAGAAGAAAAAAAAAGAAGAGAAAAAAAAAAAAGACTTTGTGAGGGCTGTCCTACATAAAAAAACATCGTGTTCCGGCGGATTAAGACGGACTTCGGCGCAAAGGAATAAAAGATATGCAAGTAAACAGGCTTGAACAAGCAAATAAAATAAGAAAATCTATGTATTTGTACACCAAAAATGCCGACTTACACCCATTCTCTACTTTCCCGCTCGAGTGAGTCTGATATTTATATTAGTTAAGCAACAAGCTGCCATGTGGAAGATCGGCAGACAATGGAATGCCGAGAACAGATTTATGGTTATCCGAGCCTTACAAGTGGCTCTCGTTCCGTTATTCGTATGCAAGATATATTATATTACCTCTTAGATATCTTCGATCTTCTAATGTATGACGTGATAGTTAGCTGCATACTTGTAGATAAACAGATAGCTTGAAGCCAGACCATGGGCTAGCTCAGTAATAAAGAAAAAAAAGGCTCATTCTCTCTGATATCGAGCAAAGTACTGGAAACTCTTTTTGATAGTGAGCCGCGTGCGTGGGGTTTTTGCATATTTTGTATGCAAGACTAGTTCTTTTAGGTATCAAGAAGCGTCTCAAGATAAGCCAAATCAAGCTCTGTTCTATGTTCATCACCACTAAGTAGATAAATGCACATATCGAGCTCTTGATTCTACACAGCTTTATTCCTGTCGTTTAGGCCGTTAACACTGTTGGCATGGCGACTTACACCGCTCTGAATATAAAATTTCTTGAACGGAGAAGCTCCCCAAGGGAAGATCCGTTGGAGATTTCTCAAATCTATAGAATTTATAGGGTTTATCCCACTAAACTCGCCACTAGTTTAAAAATATACAAGAATGGACCAGAATCTGGGCTGCTGCTACTTATTGAACATATATACACTGTATTGCACTGTAAGCAGTAGGCTTCATGTAAAAGCAACACAGTATATAGAATGACATACACTGTGTGGTTGGTTACATTTTCGTTCTAGAAAGGGAGGGAAAGCTTCAGGTAAATTTTTTTTTAAAAAGGAGGAAAAAAATATAAAAATGGCTGAGATTGGAGCAAAAAGTTAGTTATAGGTTTTTTATCCGGAATAGCAATACTGTAATCTATTATGTGTAAGAAGCTTTATCTGTATCCGTCAATGATTCCAAAGGCTCAAATGTAGGAAACCAACCTTTTCTCCTATCTTCAGCTTTTGCTTAATGATACTACTGACCATCGACTTATCGACCTTAATCTTGCAGATATCTGGAAGTTCTTATCTCCTAGTGACAGTTTATTGGTCAAGTTAGCGTCGATTAAAGATATAAGTTTTGTTTCCCTTTGAGAAACAAGAAATAAGACCGCAATATCAACGCCCGTTTCTCGTTTAGCTGGGCTATGGTTGCAGTTTATATTTGATATTTCATATTTCACTGCCATTCTGGCTTTTTGATGTTCTCCAAAGAACTGCTTTGGAGAAACTCTTTTTTTTTTTTTTTTT
>RHLR01000608.1:0-16692 GCA_009806335.1 Davidsoniella australis | reverse complement strand
CAAAGGTAGGCAAGAGGAATAATTTTGAACGTCAGCCATAGCCGACCCACAATTGTTGTCTATTATTTATTTATTTATTTTATTTTATTTTAATTTTTTTTTGCAAATCGTGTCATTCTCTGAATTTCTATCTTTCTTGCCTGGCCGTGTCTTGTCTTGAATTTTGGTTACTATAACACATGACAAAAAGTTTTACAGGCAAACATATCAGCATAAAGGCCCCATAGTAAACTATCACATATCATAGCCGTATCCATCCTCTTTGTCTTTGCCTATTCTAGGAAATACAAACATCCGGGCTTCTGATGCTGCTGATCAACAACTTTGTCAATGCTTGGCTCTAGCCTGGGTTATAGAAAGACAAGGTAGTATTATTGCTTAGTTCTGATCGGTCTAGGGTCTGACTGGCTTAATTCTTAGTTCTCTCCCTCTCCCTGCCCTTGTTCCGGAATACAGGCTGGACGATACCGGGACAAAAATCACCAACTATAGGAACTATATCTATAAGTACTTCATCTTCTTCTACTACTACCACCATGAATAAAGACTATCTGTACAGATATGCACAACACTTTTCTGTTCACGACGCCTCTATCCCCCCCCTCTTTGCCGTCCTCTGTTCTTGGGAGACTTCGTTTATTGACGCTAAGTCCTCCATTAACTGGTCAAGGATGAACCAGGCTGACGAAGCCCTGCTCTGATCACTCATTGTTGTGTAGTAAAAATATCAGCGTGCTGAACCGAACAAGAAGAAGGATCTTGACCTTCCAACTGAGTAGCCCGTACAAGAGTTGACCATGGCCACTCTGGCCGTATCTGTATATCGAATTCTCAATCTCAGATAAGTCAGGATGATAAAAACCAAAGCAAGGGAGATGGCCAAGCCTTGACACAGAGGGCGTAGTAATAAGGGAGACTCAGACATTGACTTTTGACTTCTGAGAAATTTTGTATTTCCATTCTTCCAATTTTTCTTTTCAAAACTTACTGTGTAGGGAGGAGGTTCTCTTTTTGACCCCAAAGAAGCAAGCAGACAGTATGAAAACCCTGAGAACTTGTGAATCTGTCTGTCTGTCTGTCTGTATGTATGTATCTGTATCAAGAAAGACGGGTGGTAGAGAGGGCGGTGATGCTTGAAAATATTTATGACAAGTTAATCTGACAGAGAAGGTGGGGAAGAATAGATAATGCATGTGGCTGTCGGATCTTTGCTTGATATGGGAGTTATCCGAGGCCGAGACCTTGCCACGATGCCACTCACTTGATAGATAACAAGAAGAAACAAATCGACAACGAAAACAGAAGAATGAAAAAAAGAGGACTTTTGTTTGTAGTCACATCTGCACCTGTACACATGTAGGTAAGATGAGTTTTGACACTGGAGGGATAGATTCATACACCCTCTCCCACATATGTACAGCTATCTGAAGCCCGTGGATGTCCGTCGGTATGGGATCCCAATTTGTATCATCGTCGAAGAGATGGGGACTCCATCACGGACAACCAATACATATGTTAAGAGACAAAACAAAAGACAAAAGGAAAGTCAGATATATATCTGTATGCCAATGGGCTAGACACAAAAAGGTCTTAATAGATGGATGATATTACATGAATGTCAGACCCAACCATGATCGAGACCCAACCTGAACTCGAGTGAAAAGGAAAAAAAAAGATATTGAGGGGAAATGAGGGGTGGCTTAAATATGAATAGATATGTATTTTATACACGGCTTGGAAGAGTGAACGGCCGCACGGCACAGAAACACAAGACGTGGCAGACGGACAAGACATGATGTCTCTGGGCCTGTATCTGTAAAATTCTATGGCCTTAATAAGAGACGTGACTGGGTGGGTATCTGTGTATTAAGCATCAGAGGGGATTATGACGAACTGAACTGAGATAGAGGGCGGTGCGGGGGAAGAAGAGGCAGAAACAGGTCGGCTGATGGGTTTTACTTTCTCTTATATGCTTTTGCATCTGCATGATGCATGTTTTTGATAGACACATACAGACCATTTCGTATCTGTATGAATAACGGATATCGTTATATTCTATCTTTGTGCGTTTTTGTATTTCTAGCTTTCACATGATCCAAGTTTTGATACCGAGTCCAAATTTCGGATCCGTTCAAGATGATGATCAAGAAGGACGAAAAAGCGGGCGGGAGGAAGAGAGCAGAAGAAAGAGAAAATGAAAATGAAAAAAGCGAGGATGAGGAAGAGACACGGACAAAAAAAAAGACTAGGCTATGGTTAAGGCTAGTCAGTTCTAGGCTAGACTTTGGTGATCAAATTCTCATAGCAAGCGCCCTCGAAAGTACTGATAGATAATTGTCCTGTAAGATGACACCATCCCTATTAGATATTAGAAACTATGTATCTCTAAAGAGAGAGGAGAGAAGGAAAGGCACCTGAACTTGGGTTGGTGTGCGTCACGTTGGACAGTCACTGTACCGTAGCCCGGACTTTTTCCTATTATTTGTCTTTCTCGCTCTTATTACTGTGTATCGTACAGTGAAGATCACGTCGCATGGTATGAATGAATACACGAACGGCAACCAATCTTAGTCTAATAATGATAGTGTCAAAAAATGCTACAAAAAGCTTGTGGAACTTGGTCGTGCTCGGGCCTCGTTCAGCGTCTGTGCTTTTTAGACATCATTTCAGGGATAGGGTTAAGAATCAAATGCACATTCTGGTAAAGAAAATAGAGAAACGCTTGCTTTTATTGTCTACTGTGACGATGTAGGAACCCTGATTGATTTGCCAACACTGTCACGTCAAGTCAAAACCTATAGTGTGATATGAGTCCTAGATGTGACTTGAACAATAATTTCTCCGATTCCATATCTACTATCTATGAAATGAGGATAGAGTGAGTACCTTAAGTTGGTGGTTGCAAGTTTGTAGAGTGAATAATCACAAATCATGAGAAACAGGTCTCAGCCTTCGCTATGCCCGATTTCAAAAGGGAGTCGGAACGCAAGTCTAGCGGCCCGATCTGTATTCTGCATAACTAGAAGACGTCGTAGGAGTGAGCAATAGTAAGATGAACATATAGTCATATATCTATGTTCTGTACATATCGGTGTGCGGTAGTACGTCATCATGGATGGATACATGTCGAAATACGCGATGGGGTAGTCAGTCAAGTCCATGTCTCTGTTTTGTTCTTGCATTCATGCCACGACATACTTGATGACTGCATATTCCCCTCCAAATCACTTCGAAAACATGTGAACTAATGTCTAAGTTGTTGCCCTGGTGGACAATTGTCTGAGATGGTCAAGTCCAACGTACTGATATGATATGGGCAATGACAACGAGACTTTGAGCTTAAGACGAATAGTTGATAGATATCCCAACTGGAATTTCTTGTTAATGACAGGTCATTGATACACTGGCACAAGATCGGGTTGTTTCCTGGTTTTTAGTGAACATTGAGTGATGGAAGTTGGGTTTTGTGACTCAGGCAGTTGAACAAGATATTCTCTGTTTATCAAGAGTACATATATACACATAGATTCATGAATATATGCTATAGTCAACCATCGGTGACTCGTTTTACCAAGGCTATTTTCTGACTTGACGCTGGCCATTTTCATGTCAGTCGAGCTAATCACGAGAAAACCAGCCGCTTTTGGAAGTTTGACATTTTGTGATTATTACCGCTCTTATTTTGCTCTTTCTTCTAGCTGTTCCTGAGAAAGAAGACCCTTTAGTCGATTGTCTGTCTGTTTTAGTCTTTTTAATTAGTAATTAGTGGCTTGTTCTTGTGGTGTGGTGTGGTGTGGTTTTTTTTTTTTTTTTTTTTTTTGATATGTAGCCCTGAAAAGATTAGGCTAAAGAATATTAGATAAAAAAATAAAAAATAAAAAATAAAAAGATACTAAAATGTCTTGCTTCTTACGGGCTGAACAACTAAAGAATTAGTAAGAAAAAATAAAAACAAAACACGTTTTAATTAATAGAAAAAAAAAGAACACCTTAGTATCAGTTCTTCCTGTGCTAACTAACATTCTTTCTTACTCTTTTTGCTCTAGATCGGCAACTACTTACGCAGCCCACGTACTCTTTCTGTTCTGCGTGTTTTTCCTGCCAACCAATTGCTTTAACATTGCAACTACTACTATTGCAATGATAATACGTACATGCGCATTTAATCTATTTATCTTTTCTTCCTTCTTCTTCTCTGATTCACTTTTGCTTTCGAGTTTCCCTTGCTGCAACACGCACGACAGACATATCTGGAATTTTTTCTTGTCGGTGTCTTCGTGACGTGACGTGATTTTTATTTTTATTTTCGTGTCTTTATTCATGACAAAATAGATACATACATTCTACGCACTATGTATCGTTGTATATATGACTGCCATTTCCACCCCATATATAATAATATAACTCTCACTAGTAACTACCCCTTCCAGAAAAACCGCCGGGCGTTTATCCACTTACTGGGCAACTTCTTTTTCTCTTCAGCTTCAACCTAATCCAGCGTAACTACCGCTTATCTTGGCTTGTCCGACTGTTCGAGAGAGTTGTTGAACTTACCAACAAAATTTTTGTCTATTCTGAATATTCTTCCCCATCTCTTATTTTTTTTTGCTTCTCTGTCCTCAATTCTTCAGGCTTAGCTGTTAAGAAATTATCGTCAAGCTTCGTTTTTCTTATATCTTTTTGCCTTGCCTTTGCTTCGGCCATCAATTCGCGGCTGGTCCTGTTCGACCTAGTATTCGATATAGCGGCCTTCCTCTTTGTCTGCCCCGTAGTAGCGCTACGACTGTTTATTACCGTCGCTAAGCCAGCGCCTTTGATTGAATTCTGCCTTGTTTTCCTAGCCCATCCTGTTCTCAACTTGGGATATTGCATCCCCATTATTAGCACCAGCTGGCATATTCTGTGCCATTTCCATCACTGCATCTACCGCTATTACAGTGTCTATTTGCAGGTAGTCTTGCCCTCTAATCCCCCACTTCAAGCCGTGCTTATTGCCTGGCGCTTCATCGCGGCTGGCTAGTTACCCGCCTGTTTATGCTTTGATTTTCCCTTTCTTGGCCTACGCTTGCTCGCGGCAAGTCGTGCTCGCATTTTGTATTATTTTTTATTATTTATTATTTCATCTCTGCCCGTGCTTGCTACCACTTGGTCCAAGTTAAGTAGTGACTGCTGTTAGCAACTTCAGTGGCCCTCATTGCCCGCCATGAGTATCACCGATGGTGTAAGATGCCCTTTTGCCTTCTCTTATATCGTGATAACATCACCCTCTTGCTCCAACTAATCTCTAACATTCGCTTATTCACATCACCATAGTCTTCCGATCCCCGTATCGGCTCGTCTACGAACAGCTCTACTGGAGGTACACTCAGTAAAGTCAGCTCGTCAGACTCTTCGTCTTTTAGCTCCATCATCAGTACTTTGGTTCCTGTCTTGGTGTATACCGCCGTATGCCTAGGAATCTTCTGGGTTCTACGACATAAATTTCCGCGCGTCTATTCCCCACGAACTGTCGTGAAAAGCTTCCTGCCGCAGTATGTTTGTCCTATCTTGTTCTGATAACTATTAATGTTTGTTCTTCTGTACGATATCTAACATCATCACCTGTGGGAGTATAGAGAACGGAGTGACCCTCTGCCTAGTCATTTTTGGAAATGGATCTTGCCCTTTTTCCAGATTGAAGATACATTTGCTCTGAAACATGTATCTCTCGATGCTTACCTGTTTCTGAGATATCTCAAGATCCTCTCCCTGCTTTGCTTCATCGGACTTTGTATAACATGGCCCGTCTTGCTCCCGATTCACGTCAAGGGAGGATCTGGTCTTTCTCAGCTTGATAGTCTAACTATCGGAAACGTCACAAATGACGGCCCTTTCATGGTACATGCGATGATCTGCTGGGTCTATTTCAGCATTGTCTTCTACACCATCTTCCGCGAGTGTATCTTCTATATCAATCTACGAAATGCCTTTTTGTTTTCCCAATACGAAAGCCAAAGACTTTCTGCACGAACCGTCCTTTTCACCTCCGTCCCTGACCGCTACAAAGATACAGCTCGCCTTCGTAAACTTTTTGGAGACTCAGTCAAGAATGTCTGGATTCCTAAGAATGTCAAGCCTTTGGAACAACTGGTCAAACAACGCAAAAAGATTGCTTATCGTCTGGAAAAGGCTGAAATTGCCCTTATCAAACTTGCCAACAAGAATCGTTTGATAGCTATGGGCGGACAAATCCCCCCCGAAACTGAGCAGTTGCACCCACAATTTAGAGCTGATAATATCGGCTCAGGTCACAATGACAATGACGATTCAAGTGATAGCTCTGATTCATCACCTGATCTTGAAAACTCGCAGACTCTACGAGATCGGGATATCGATTCGAAACCTGCTACTACACTGCCTGCCTTGAACGGGTTTATGCCACTCCTCAATACCAACTCCGGTGATGCTCAGATCGTCCAGATCACCAACACTGATAGTGCGGGCCTCGAACTGGAAACTTTGAATTTCGATAGCTTTACGGACGAGTTTACACAGCATGCCTTACAGCAGCCACAAATGGCAGCCTCCAATTCTATCGACTCTACCATCCCTTCTTCATCGACTAACGCTGGTTTATCAAGCCAAGGATCATCATCTAGCCAACAGCCTAGCTTTGAGTTAGAAGAAGAAGCCCAGATCTTACAGGGCACCCCAGCACGACCATCAGCTGTACAGTTCGCGCCTGAGCAGACGCGCCTACCGGAACGGCTCCAACCTAGATCGGATCTCGAGGCTAATAGATCGTATAGCACTTCATCGATCAATGGGAAAGTTGCTAGCGATTGGGTTGCTGCCGAAGACCGTCCGCACCATCGCCCTATCAAGAATCTATTCCGTCGTGTTGATACCATCAAATGGTGTAGACAAGAGCTCCGCGAGTTGAACCCGGTTATTCGTAAGATGAGAAAACAGCTATTGCAAGGCGAAGGTGAACCGCTAGCCTCGGTCTTTGTCGAATTCTCCAACCAAGCTGATGCTGAAAAGGCGTATCAGACGTTGACTCATCATTTGCCGTCACACATGGCATCTCGCTATATTGGTGTACGTCCTGAAGAGGTAATCTGGCCATCGCTTGAACACTCATGGCTTTCACTCATTGTTCGTGAGACGGGAGTCACTGCTCTGATATATGCTGGAATTGTGTTTTGGTGTATTCCCTCGGCCTGTATCGGTGCTATTTCCAACATAGAGGCCTTGGCGAAATACTTACCACCTATCAAGTTCATTCTGCTTCTTCCCAGCGTCATCAAGGGTGTCATTCAGGGATTCTTCCCTGCGCTGATGCTCTCTCTGTTGATGTCAATTGTGCCGTACTTGCTAAGACACACGGCATTAATCTCTGGTGTACCATCACTTTCGCTAATAGAGATCTATGTACAACGCAACTATTTCCCCTTCCAGGTTGTCCAGGTCTTTCTGATCACTACGATCTCTTCTGCTGCTAGTGCTGCCCTGATGTCCGTCATCAAGGCGCCCCTTTCGGCAACCTCGCTACTCTCCGAGAATCTCCCGAAAGCTTCCAACTTTTATATTTCTTATATTCTTGTTCAGTGTCTCGCTGCTGGTGCTGGAGCCATGGCGCATCTTGTGGATCTGATTAGACATCAGTTCTTGGCCCGACGCATGGAGCGACCTCGCTCCGTCTTCAAAACCTGGTACCGCATGCGCCCAGTCCACTGGGGTGCTATCATGCCCGTATTTACCAACATGGGTGTGATTGCTCTCTCGTACTGTTGTATCGCCCCTCTGATTTTGTTCTTCGCATCTATTGGCATCTTCATCATCTATCTGGTTTATAGATATAACCTGATGTTCACCTATAAGTCTGACATCCATACTCGCGGACTTATCTATCCTATCGGACTCATGCAGCTTCTCACTGGTCTTTACCTTGCAGAAATCTGCATGATTGGATTATTCGCGCTGCGATCTGCTTTGATTCCCATGGCTCTGATGATCATTACTTGGTCATGACTGCAATCGCTCATATGTTGCTATCGTCGGCGATCAAGCCGCTACTTTACAACCTCCCCCAGTCTTTGGCTGTTGAAAGTCATGAACTTGCACGCGGCTCTAACTTCCAGATTGGAGGTGACGATATCATCGCTAACTCCGATAGCCAGAACGGTAGCAGCAGCAGAAATAGTACTAGCAATGATAATAGCAGCGGCACCAACGATAACAGCACACAGTTCCTTGATATCGACGACGGCTTTGTCATTCCCGATAGCACCAATTACGAAGATCACGAACATATAGGCAATCGTGGCTTCGATGGCGCTAGCGGCATCTTGAAAAATGTCTTCAAACTGGGAGGCAACAAAGCGTTCAAGGCGACGGATAATTTCTTCGAGAAATCATATGTTGCCCCAATCGCTGGCTATTTCAACTACTGGATCAACCCGCCCCGCGATATCAAGCCCAACTTTGTGTTACGCTGGCTGCACCCCGAGATCTATGACGATTTTGCATATATGCAAACAATGCTTCCTCCACCACTTCAAGATCCGCGGGAGTCATATCCTCAGGATTACATGCGTAAAGCCTACTGGCCATCGGCCATGTCAGAAGAGCCAATGTGTCTGTGGATTCCACGGGACGATGCGGGTGTCAGCAAGCAGGAAGTCGAGCATACATCCAAGGTCGTCAATATCAGTGATGAAGGCGCGAGGCTGATGCCGAATGGCCGTATCGTGGTCGACATCGACAAAGCGCCATTTTTCAAGGATCGGGTCGTGTATTGATTTCGTTTGTCCTATCTATATCTGTTTTTACTCTGCTTTGTTCTATATTGTAGTCAGCTAATGTTGTTTGGAAATATTTTTTGGTCGTTTTCTGTATCTATTCTGGGGTTTCCTTTTGTTCTATATCTCTTTTTTCATCTTGTCAGTATATGCGGCGTTTTATCGGATTGAAAATTCATGGATAGGAACAACCATCCGAGAAATATCTTGGTTAATATTTCTCCTCTTCTTCTTCGTCTTCATCAGGGGCAGCTCATTAAGAAACACAGACTAGGGCAAGCACCTGATGGCGAGAGAATATGAAGACATAATTCGAGTCACGTATCGAGTGACTTGGATGTGGATGGTATCACCAAGCCTATCTATATTGTATATCAGTTTATTTAGTTACTTTTTTGCCTTAATGCTATAGTTCTTATTGGTACAAGTGTCAAGTTGCCGTTGGAACATGTAATCTCTCTTAATTTCTTCCTTTTGTCTTCTTGCTACACCGCTTAGATTCAAATAGGACAAGACATCATCACGTATCAGACCGGAAAAAAAGAAAAAGAAAAAGAAAAAGACGTCAGTTAAGCTCTCATTGGCTCCGGTAATACTTACAACATTGCGAAAGAGGAGACCTTGCTATCGTTCCTTAGAGTATCCCCTCACTTGAGACTATATCTATAGCCTCGCCTACGTATCTACATATATAGGCTTGAGATGATCCGTCTGTCCATGAAGTTCGCTTAGGTTCCAGCTCGCTCGAGGGTGAAAGGGGTGCGGGTATAGCCAAAGGCGAGAATAACTGGAAAGCGGTGTGTGATTTCGAGGTACTCAGGGCTTGTGATCTTATATAGGTATGGTTCATGACTTGTAGTAGCCAAGATATTCTACAGCGGTGTATGAGAACAGTGTTAGTTAGTACCGAGATACGCCGAGATCTATTGAGAAAGAATTCAAGACGAGCATTGTTTGTCAGCTAGTATCTAGAGAAGGAGAAATTAATAGTCAACATAGACATTATGATATCGATGATATCTACAGCTAGATCTTGTACGGTTCTGTATTGAGCGTATCCTATACTCACTCGGCATCAGAACATACTAAACGAGTGAAGAATATTTTTCACCTATCAGATAACCCCATTGATACGCAGCCCTCGGTCCTCAGTTTACTTAATATGTATAAAAACCGACGTCCTTTAAGCCAGTCACAACCATATCTGTGACCCTAAATCTCTCGCTACGTATGGTGACACTCTTTTCTATTCCTGCCTATCTCAATCGTTACAATATTAACTAAATATGATAGAACTTCTATAATATAGGCGGTCTTACGTGAGGAACCCAGATCAAATACTAAGTATTGACTAGATAATTATACTATTTCTCGTATATCATACCGGAACTTGGTCGCTAAATCATATAGCAAAGTGTTAAAACAAATACTATTCTTTCTTAAACTTCTCCCCGCAAAGCTTACCACTACAAGAAGCATAGGTATACCGTAATCCCTATACTTGGATTTCATCTTGTTGTCGCCTTGTCCCGAGTACATGGCCTTCGCTCTTCTTCTTTTGGAAAAGGACCTTTTGTCAAGATGGACCCTAAAACGCAAGAATAGATCGGGCAAAGTTATACATTGCATCACATATTGCCGTATAATATAAGCTAGGAAAAGAAAACAAATATGGTTTACCTGTGTCAAAGTAGTCGGCTTTCCTACATTTCCTACAGGTAAGTAAGATGCTAGACTAGCTTCCCGATGGAAAAGGATATATTTTCCAGGGTTCTTATACTGGTTGGTAGGGGATAAATAGGCTAGTCTTTTTTTGTCTCGTCTTCTTTCTATCCTGTGTCGTATTGTATTAAGAAAGGAATATAATTATTTGCCGGAAGTCGAGCTGGCAGGCAAAAAATTGGGGCCTTAACTGAATAATATGATATCTTGGTTAGTTATGTATTGATTTTCTTTTCTCGCAAGGGTGAGCTCATGATCAAGATCTGATAACTAATTAGGATACTCGGCCTTTCTCAAAAGCTATGTTATGTAAATTTTATAATTAATATTTCTCATTTTGAGCATATATACGATTTCTGAAAACTATGAATAGTCGAGAAGAAAAAGAACACCGGTGTCTCGGCCGTTTTAGAAGGATTTCAATAGTTATAGTTTGAAAGACAGATAAGAAGAATGATAGCTGGCTGGTCTTGTTAACCTTTGCCAATGTAGAACTCTATTTTAATTTGACTAGCTATACAGAGAAAATGAAGAATGACGTCAAAAAAGAGAAAATATTCACCTCAAAGTAACAGCAGAGTCTAACAACTAATTATGTTGATTGCTTGCTTAATCCCTACACGAAATAGAGGACTTGTTGAAATCAAAAAAGCGTTTAACACAAAATAGAAAATAAAGTCGATCAAGCCATAGCTCACAACGTGGCTAGTCGGCGGAAAACTAGGAGTTGAGAGAGTGTGTGATATAACCCTAGTTATACATATGTTAGAACTCGGTTCATAATTGTTGATAGAAATTATTTTATATTTAGACTATCGTCAGGAATATTCATACCATCTCCTCTTAGACAACATGTCTTCGGTCTATGCTTTCAAAATACTACGTAGCTGTCCGAATATAGTATCTCGTTAGATTTGTATGACCAACAGTCATAGCTTAGACACTGTTACTGCTACTTCAACTTGATGTATAGACGCCGATAGAGTGAAGTGTCATGTTCTATGTACCACTTATTTTGACTCAGTATATGATACTTTCCTTCCTTACTAAAGTCTCAAATAAGCTGAAATATTCCATATGATATTTCCTATGCCGTTTCATCCTGTGATATTAACTCGCGTCGATAGATGAGATGTTTGGGAAGGTTCCTGATTTCTTCCTTATGGCAGATCTACGGCCGGGATAGACCGAACTAAGACTCGTATCCCTCGTACTTGATGTTGTAGTTGCAGAACCTTTTGTACTTCTAGATACACACTATAGAATATACCTGTGAAGTTCTATCTATACATTATATCCTCACTCAGTCCTATTAGCTATTATTCTTCTATTTTATTCTTTTATTGTGGCCAATCCCAATCCTCGCTGCCATCCACCTGAAATCACACTCTGCATTATGCAACATTCTTGTTAGAAGGTCTCTTAGTCTGTATCTATTTGTGCATGTTCCCTTTCTTTCTTTTCGTTAAGAATCAATAGACTTTCAGTTGTAGGCGCACTTGCTTTCATTGTTGGCATCGCCGAGATGATAAAGGCCCTAACTAGAGGTATTAGTGAGTGGAATCCTTTTATGGCTTACAAATCTTACAAGTCAATACGGAACTTTTTTACTCTTTCAAAACACACAAAAGTGAAACTCTTCCCGACGAGAATGATGAAAAAAATGCAAAAATCGACTTGCTAGATCCTAGTCTAGTGGCGTTTTCTGACTCATGGTGAAAAATATTGATATCCATTTTCACATGTACCGAAAAAAAAATCAAGGTGTGGGATTCAAAAAAAAATGAATAGTAAAATAGATCATCTAACTACTATTGTCATCTTAGTAGCAAAGCACAAAACTAAGGTAACATGGTCACTAGCCGTAAGATAGGCTTAACCGAGAAAAATAGACGCTGATCGCTGCGAGTACGTATACAGATAGTTAGTTGTAGTATGATAAGTATTTATACTAGCTATTTTCTTCGAATTAGACAAGAAAAAACCTTAACATCTCCCGTGACTATCTATACTTATAATTATTCAAGGCGATAAGTCTAGGCATTGGCCTCATCATCACATATAATATTACAACACTTTAAAAATCATGAAACTCTGAAAAAGACTTGGATTCTTTTTGTATAGAGGCGGCAAATTTCTAATGAGTTCACTGGCGAAAATAAAGTATAATAACTTAGGATTGAATTCCTTCAGGTGAATAGAGAAAAGGAAACATATAGTCAATGAAATGACTTGTTGGCAGCGTATTCATGCTTTTTAGGAACACTTATGGTTAATTCTTTTTTTCTGGGTGGGGGAAATATACGGTACAAGTTGCCATGTTTTAAAAACAAAAAAAAAAAAAAAAACTAATGGAAAAGAAAGACTACAGGGAGCTTGGCCGATCTAATCAATCAGAGGACCTGACGTTCTGCCCACCGAGTCGACGACTGATCTAATCTTATCAGATGCGCGAATGATCAGATAAAAATCAAGGAAGCTCACCAACTCAAGTGGGGCTTCTTTCCCTCTTGGCTCTGCTTTGGGCACTTAGCACGCCGGTCTATACCGGGAATCTTTTTTTGAAAGATGACAAAAGGGCTTTATAGGTGTGATTTTGATCCGTGCTCATGTTTTTTTTCTCTTTTGTAGCTCGATTCTTTGTGTCTAAAACGAGTCAAAATAGGGGAGTTCAGCATCATAAGAAAAAGAACATAAACAAGGTTTACGTCTAGCTTGTTCGAAGACTGCCATTTTGATTTCCTAAGCTAAGGAATAAAATAGACCAGCACAATGAGTAGTTCGGCAAGTTTCTAGTACGTATTTAGCAAGTACGAAGAGAAGTAGAATAAATGCTCAACGTAACGATAGTGGCGTTTACGCAAGAATTGTGAAACGATAAGACGGATAGAACAACGATGCTATTCTTCGAAACCCTTTTTGAGCTTAATAGATATAGATATACGAAGAGGCTGGAGACATCGCATGAGCCAATAGGATCTTCTTTAATGCTCGGATATCGAGTCGCTTTGACTAAGAGATAGACAAAAGGCTCGCCGTGGCATGGTTTTTTTCTTTCTCATTCTTTTTTCTTGGCCATCGGTGGTCTCGTGGCATGACATCGTCCAGTCCCAAAAAAGCAATAGTCTTTCGAGAAATATACATTAGAGACTAGTTTGAAGGGACCAGTGACGCTAGTGGTAGCCCTTTAGTAAAATATCGGACTTTTGTTTCTCTTTCTTTTATCATTTTTAGCATGATCTATATGTATATCTCTATCATTAAGCATTTATAAACGAATAAAACTGACTCTTGTGAATCTAAATCTACATGTGTTTGCTGAGAAAGAACATAGTGAAAGAATGATCGGGGAGGGGGGGTCACAATGAAAGGCCGGGCCAAGACAAAGTAGAAAAAGGGCCTATGGGCCTATCCTAGTCTAGCATGTGAACTATATCCGAGAATGCTACTTTGAGAGTCTGCTAGTTGGTAATAGTAGCAGTGGTAGGTAATAGCTCATTCTCTTGGCTTGAAGTGGGATGATGATGAAATGGAGTTGGCCCGCTACTACTATACAAGGTTCCCACTAAGCCAGTTCCTACTTGGAGTTCCTGTTTTGTCCGACTTCTTGTTATGGGAGATATACCGTTTGTGTAGTTTGCTTTTTTTATTCCCAAGAGGGAATAAGTTAACGAGCAAGAACAAAATCTGATATCCAGGGGGGGGGAAGAAGTTGCATCTATCTCTTGGGAAAAAGAGCTAGGAACGGGCTATGGGTAATAGATATAGATCAGGTCTAGTACGTGGCAAGCAATCGAGTAAGACGGCCTAAGCTACTGGTTGGGTATCTTTGTATATTCTCTTTAGCCTACTTTGTGTTTCTGAAGACAGGAGTACAAGAAGAGGTCTCCTCTCCTCTCGATCAGCAGATCAAAGTTCCTCTTTCTCTCATCACTCATTTCATAGATCAAAAGTCGTGTTGTTCTTTGATTCTATCTGTTCTCTTTTTCTTTACTTCTATAACCTCTAATCATAATGCGTACTGCTACCATCTCTGCCGTTGCGGCCTCTGTCTTCGCCCACTCCGTCCTTGCCGCGGATGATATGGGCCCGGCTGCTTTCCTATGGCCCGAAGATCGTGTCTGGAGTTCCGCTGCCGACAACACGGCTCCCTGTGGCTCCGTTGCCAACTCTGGCAACCGCACCACCTTCCCCATGAGTACGTTCAAATATATACCTGACCACATGATTAGATCCAATGCTAACCTGACCTTTGTGCTATAGGCAATGGCCGTCTGGCTCTGGTTGCCCAGGAGGAGTCTGCTGCCATCCACATCGGCATCTCGTACGTTAACAGTAAGTTTTCCGCAAATGTCTTCATCTTAGGCTATACACAAGTACTAACTCGAAGGGCACAGACCCTACGTCGATAAACGACTTTGATATCATCATCACGCCCGCCGACCTGGCCGAGCTAGACGTTGGTCACACGTGTATCACCGTACCTGATGCCGCCTCCAACATCACCTCGGGCACCAATGCCACCTTCAACATGTTCTATACACTGGAGGACAGCGACGAGATCTACTATGCCTGTGCCGACGTCCAGTACGTCGAGGAGTCTGTTTTTGACACCGCCATTCCCTGCTTCAACTACACCGAAGAAGACACCACCCTATCTGTCGACACCAGCGTGAACAACACCATCAGCACCGACGACACTGCTTCCGAGTACCACACCTCATCGGAGCTGTCGGCCTGGAGCGGCGATAGCAAGATGTCCAAGGGTGCCATTGCTGGCACCGTAGTTGGTTCGGTTGCTGGTGCTGCTGCTCTGGCCGGTGCCGCTTTCTGGTACTGGAGACGCAGAAAGGCTGCCAAGGCTGCTGCTGCCGCTGCTGCTGCTGCTGCTCTTGGTCCGGCCATGACTCAGAAGCAGTGGGATGTCGAGAACGGCAGTGACTCCGCTTCGCAGCGCTCTTAAGTAGTGCTTTTGCTCTCTTTCCTCTTTTCTCCCTCTCTCTCTCTCCACCGGTCTGTCTCTCTGAGAGCTCCGTATCTGTCTATCTCTAAAATGTTGGAGGCACGTTGTTGTGTGCTGAGTACTCGTATGGTCTTCCGAGGCTATATGTATATTACTGTTTGACTATATCATTGTCTGTGTTTCTAGTACTTCTTTCTTGCTTTTATCTACCTGCTTTCCCAACCAGCGGGATCTGTTTCTATTCATGACCCCCTAACGCCATTCCTTAACTGTATTTTTTGCTGGCCTGAAATTGAACGAGCTTTTTTCTATGGATGGTTCGGTGGCCCTTAGTTTCCGTCTAATAGTATAAAAAAAAATGTACAAAAGCAACATAGTCCGTTGTACAAGTATATTGACAAGTATGAAGATTTTTTTTTTTGCCAGTAAACCTGTCTTTGGTGTCTTAGCCTGCCGCTGTCTATTTAAGATTATGCCAATATATTTGAAATCTGTTTGTATATATGACGAGACATTGATATCCCTTAGACTTGAATCGGACATTTCAACTGCCCTAGAAACGATATTCCAGCCACTTATATTTCGACTTGGACGGGAGCAGTCAGACTACACGTACTAATAGACTTGAGACATCTTCCCATAACTTGGTGTAACGTTTATATTATGTTGAGAATATGAAGTAATAAAAGAAAGCTAAAGATAAAGAAGCAAAGTAATGGTATCGTAAATGATTGTTGGTACTGACCAACCCTGTAGTGTGTGTGTGCGCCATGCATTAACCCTAACCCTATCCATCCATCCTGTATTTGTACAACCCGAAAATCGATTTTGCCGCCGAAAAAAGCCACTGCTGCGGCTAGGCCTGAGCTAGCCTACCCCTCACTGCCTCGTAACGCAGTAGCGTCTGAGTTGGAGCCCTACTAAGCGCTAAAAAAAAAAGAAGGAAAAGCCTCGATGACATCAGGATAAACCCTTGTCGCTGCAGTGAAGTGAGAAAAAAAAAGAAGCACCGGCACCGGCACTGGTGCTCGTCATTGAACCCTGAGCCATAGTCGATCTCAGCGGAGGTTCATGACGGCCTCGCAGGCATCTCTGGCACAAGAATAACAAAAGAGAAACGGATAGTAATCCAAGTTCTTACCACCACCACCAATCACTTCGTTCAGATACCGTGTGAATCGGCTCTAAAAGCTCCAAGGCTCTCATGATATCCGTAGAATCTAC
>RHLR01000607.1:0-16692 GCA_009806335.1 Davidsoniella australis | reverse complement strand
GGGCGTCACACTGCAAATGGAGGATGTGCTTTTTAGGAGCGTCAAGCTCTTTCACCAAACGGCAAACGAGTCTGATTATCGTAGATAACAAGCCTGAACTAGTCTCCCTATATGTACGGTTAGGTTAGGCTGGGATTGGACTCTCTATCCTCCAACGATTCGCTACTTACAACTACGACAATGATAACGGCACGGGAAGCGCCTTAGTGCAGTGTCTCGTCGTGTTTTTCATCTGGTGTCATCTTCCGCTTTACTGTAGCCGCCTGTACTGACGCTGAAGATTATCATAACCAGAAATAACCAGAATTTTTTCTCCTGGTCATCTTAGTCCTTTACTATCATATGTCATTAGTGTAATCAAAGAATAATCAAAGAGCCTTCGTGAGCCCACTTGCATCGATTTCCCATGCTCCCTCGTGCCTCGGCAGCCCACTTAGTCGTCGAGCTTCGATTTTAAGCGAAATCTCCAAGGTAGAAGCTTTCGCTCTTTTTTCACCCAACCCACTACATAATGGGCAGCGATACATACATATATGTACTTACATAGTACAAGTTTAAAGCCAGAATCCGACCGCCATTCCAGCAAGTGGAGATGCCAACGCCGTCGTCTCTTCTGTATGGCTGAGACATGCATTCTTGCAGCCATCTAGCTACAATAGACAACATTTGGGATTCAAACCAAAGTACAAACACACAAATTCGTGTACCAGTACATATGTGTCTTTTTTTAATACAGCATAATCCTGGGGGGGCGGCGAATTTCTTCTCATATTTCACAGATAAGAACTTTGAAATTACAATCCATAGTAACATGCCAAGAATATTACAGATGTTGTGCTAAGTTATCGCCGCTCAAATTCACACCATTAAATTTCCCCAGTCAAGCCATTGAACATGATACCCCCATACATACCTGTTAGATTCTACTTAGTAAAAATTAACAATAAGAGGGATAATTGCTGTATAAAATCAACAATATAAAGCACTCGATAATCCCCATCCGTCAAATGCCGAATTGTTGTCGAACGCCGCGTGTCCTTGCCGCTTAAATTTAGCGCAACTATATGTATCCTATCCAGGCAAAATAATGTTTTGGGTCATATGTGAGGCCAGCGGATAAGAAGTAAAGGAAGCAATACTATAGTGGCCTTCGCCTGTGTATGCATGTGGTAAGAAAGGGCACATATATCAGTTCAATGATATCACATGAGGGGTAATTCTCTTACCCATCAGTGCATACATACTCGCTAGTCTAATACATAAGATATGTATACATCTTATATGTTTGCATAAACGAATAAAATGTCTCTATCTCTATTTACATAACAAAGATTAGCAACTTGCGATTATCACGGATGATACAGAACTCAGAACTGAAATTATTTGCAACTGGTAGGGTTACTACGAACAGGGTTAAAAAGATAAATTATTCAGGCACCAAAGATGCCCCAAATTAAGCCAAAACTAGTGCTACTGTTAATAACTCAGGCATCAAGGAAGGATGAAGCTGATGGCTTGCTCCTGGATAACTCTGGATCCCTTTGCGATGGAGTCGTATTGCCCCATCCCATTATAGCTTAGCATACCCTCGTTTCCGTGTTCCGGAAGGTTTGCAACTAAGAAACACTGCTAGTAACTATTAGCAGCATACTATGTATAGTTGTACATGATACTCAATGCTACAGAAAACAGCATACTAATATAGGAAGGGGGGATGGATGAATGATGAAAGGGAAACGATACTGATGGAAGCCAAGCGAAGTTTTGGGTGATGATATGCTGGGACAACAGACTTTGCTCCCCACATAAAGGCCCCATTTCACGCACTTCGCCGTTGACGATATTTGCAAGGACCTGTCCGCACTGGCATTTCACTCAAATTGAGACTATTTAGTGCTAGTCAAAGCACATTAACTAAGGGTTGATAGTCTGCATGAACCTCAGTGACAATATATGTACACAGTAAAATATTATTTTCATAGCTAACAGACAATCAGTGTTGATGTGTATTAGTCATTGAACTCAAGCTCTTGATCTCTTGCACTAGTATAATGGTCTTTATCAATATCTGTATATCCCCTCCTTGTCTAGCCCCAATCGAGCTACATATAGTCGGGATAACATTTTATTAAAGAGGCAATGTCTGCAAACGGACGCACATATCTTTAGTGTCTTAGATGAGGGAAGCACAAGAAGCCTATGAATTGACTACTCGGTTTTTTTCTTAAAGAATGCTTTGATACTGAATCCTAAGCACCGTCCTGGCTAGTTCAAGTGAGGGGCTCTTGATAGAGCTCAAGAAAGCGGTAAAGAGATACTACTAGCCCGAACGCAGAGGGGCGATTTCAATGATGCGGGATAATTTCATCACCGCCTATCCTTCTTGCTTGATTCAGTATCATCAGAGAGAAAAATAGGAAGGCGGGAATTCGAACAAGGGATGTCTGATTATATTGTGAAATCCAACATGGGTTGAGGGAGAACGATTAGTCGGTGACAGCAGTACGACTTAGCAGGCTGTGTCTTTAGTAGGTCGTAGATCTTGTTTACTTGTTGCTATGCAGTCGTTGGTAAAGACCACTTATAAGTATGCATCATAAATCAACCAAAAATGGTCCTAGTGTGGCTGATAAAATACGATAAATGGGTCAAAAGAATACATACATAAAATGTTATGTAGTTAAGTAGAGTTAGCTTGTGATGTCTTCATCGAATTCAAAAGTTGGCAACGTGCCTGAGTGGTTAAAGGGTATGACTAGAAATCATATGGATTCGTCCTCACAGGTTCGAATCCTGTCGTTGTCGATTGAACATTGTCACCGTAATGGTGATCTCTTTTTGGTGTGTAGCTCGAAGAGTAGGCCGTTTTCGGAGTCTTGGTCTCTTTTTGATAAACATATGAACGCTATGAGATTGGAGTATATCTAAAGATGTAGCAGAAATAGGGATAGTCTGCTGTGGATCTAGTACACCTAAATGCCTCCATAAACTGATATAGGTTCGTAGACATATCATGTAGGAAATAGTTTCAACATGGAATTATGATATATAACTTGTAAGATCATCAATGTTTGGCCTATTTATGAGATCTCGTTTTCTGAATTTTGAAGTACTCAATTTCCTATGCTTGTATATGAAATTACACACCATGGTACTGGGGAGTCGAAAAGTGTCGTAGAAGTGACACTATATTATTATAGAGTGAGGTTGAGATCTGATGATATGTATGTCTAATGTCTCAAGACAGGGGAATATGGACGATGACCTGCGCCAAAATAATTTGATGGAATATATCATATCAAAAAAGAGATATTAATGCATATATTTAAGACTCTAGAGGTTTGGACCTCATTATACTTGACTTGAATATACGAAGACTGACATGTAAAGGTAAAACCCTTTGGGAGATGGTTTCATGGAGATTCTCGTGCCGGGTTCACGCCCTCTTTGACTTTCATCGCACGGCGATGACAAGTGTACAGACGAATGAGGAATGTTGTAAGGATAAAGTTGATCAGTGAAATAATAATCAGAGACCATGGGTAGTACGATTCTTTGGCCGACCAGTCAGTTAGGTCCATGATCCCCGAGGATATGTATGAGAGCAATATCGCCAGCGCTATGATTAGCATATATTCAGATAGAGAATCAGTCGCTTCGGCACCGCATGCTAAAAGAAGGCCTGATATGGGACATGTGAAACCCCAACATAATATACAGGCGATGTACATGAGCCACTGACCATGCCAGTAACCGATCGTCACTAAGCAAGTGCCTACAAAGCTACAAAGAAGTCGTTAGCTAAGCCTTGAATTTGGCTAGATATTATGAGTGAAAGTGAACATCAACTTACGATGCGAATGAGAGAGCGATCAAGAAAATCTCTCGTCGCCCAAGACGATCCGATAGTGTAGCAAATATTACACCAAGTAAGATACCACCAACATATTGTGGAACCATAAGTCTTTTTACGGCAGATGAAGACTCAACAGAATCATGTTCCAATAAAAAGATGGCCGGAACTTCACCACTATCCGATACAATAGATTGACAGGCTAGCTGAATGAAAGCTGGAATTGTCCAAAGTAGGATCATGTTGAGACATGATGCAATGACAATAATGGGACCAGTCTTGGATTTTATCATGGATGACCAAACTGCTTCATTGTATTTGACAGGAAAGATACTTTCCCAGTTTTTCGACATCATGTATTGGTGGATCTGTTGTTGTTGTTCGGTGAGGAATTTGGAGTCTTCAGGCCAATCATGCAGACAACTATATGTAATGGAGGCTAGATGCACATGTCAGTAAACTTCTATCTTCATATAAGGAGTGTAAGTTGTTGACATATGTATTACATATAACAAGAGCAGTCAGGCTAATAATGAAATTCAGCCAAGTTTCTGGACTCATCCCACCAGCACTTAGACCAGAGATCGCTGATATCCCAAATGATACTACGAGACTGATAGACTGACTAATGAGAAGCATAAAGGTCAGTCTCCCAGCCGACCACTCAGTTGGAAACCATCGCGTGATGCTATACGGGAATCTAGTTAGCGATGTGGCTACTAATAGACTTTATAGATACATACTAGAGTAAAGTGCCCTGGTACATGATGCTGTGGGAAATAGCCTGCAGTACTAATAGTACTATACAAACATATGGGGTCGTTATAATAGTCATAACAAGAGTTGAGATCGCATTGATTAGTTGTATAGATGGGAGTAGAAAACACGGGCGACAACAAGTAGAAATGCGGATGGCAGGAATAGCAGTGATGCTAAACGCTAGGTCGTATATGATGAATCTGTACTTGATCGATAGTTAGCAAAGGAGTCTTGACGCAATAGTATATGGAAGCTATACTTTAGTATACCAATATGGTTGTGTA
This sequence comes from Davidsoniella australis, assembly GCA_009806335.1. Taxonomy (NCBI): domain Eukaryota; kingdom Fungi; phylum Ascomycota; class Sordariomycetes; order Microascales; family Ceratocystidaceae; genus Davidsoniella; species Davidsoniella australis. The sequence goes on along the minus strand of RHLR01000607.1, from coordinate 11,796 downwards.
TTATCAACAGAGCCGGTCTCATACGTAGCGGAGTATGTAACATTGGGCAAACTGTAGCTAGTCAGTATAATCTAGTAGAACTAAGCCTTACATAGATGAGAATAAAATTCTTTGGCGTACTTGAACATGATGAATGCTAATAGAAAAATGTGTAAATCCAACTTGAGCATCAGGATGTAAAGCTCTTTTCTAGTTGGCGTTGGGTCAATGCCAGCAATGGCATGGCCGTCCGGTAGAGCTGTAGGTTTATCTAAGCATGATGGATCATCCGAACGTTGGATAGAATATTCCTTGATGCCCTCCGAATCGGGGTTGCCTGTATCTTCTTCGGTCGTAGAAGCGTTGATAGGACGATCGGATATCGTCCATTGCAGTTGTATTTCTGAGGCCGGTGACCCTGGATGGCTGTTTTCAAAACGCATCGTATGAAGAAGCAGAGGTAACTATATAGTACAAGTCACATAAACTGAGATAGTTTTGGTTGATATTTTTGCTTTTCTTGATTCTAGAAGACATATATGTATTTCATTCTAAAATAAATGTTCAGGCTACATAGCGAGATACGACGTATTGGTATAGTAGTAGGACGTCATAGGATATGCGTGAGGGAGCCATTCTCACTTGCAAATGTAACTATACGTAAGAAGAACACACCGTATCTCTGGATATAGAAGGTGTTTGACTCTGAAATGATCGACTTGTGAGCCTTTGTGAGATGGTTACGGTGGTATTTGAAGTATTAGTGACTCAGATCAGCAAGTGACGGCTGTTTTGTTAAATCTGGTACGATGACGTTAGAATATCTAGATCATATTTCTGAGAAGAGAATACTCAAGTAAGACTTTGAAGGGAAGATTGGTACGATGTCTCGCTGTCCATTAGAACTTGGAACCCTAATACCAGGAAGGGTTTATTCATGATAGCTTGGATCTAACTTTAGGAAACTAAGAAATATAAAACATGCAGGCAGCCATATGAACCATACTATCTATAGATAAAACCATTACTATGTTGGATATTGCTAGCAACTGCAACTACTCGTTTTGATATACAACTACTTCTAGACTCGGCATCAATATCGCGAAGTGGGAGGTCGGGTTGCGGGAGGGGAGGATATAATGTCTCAAGACAGGGGAATCTGGAGAAGGAACCTATGCCAAGATATTTTGCATTACTGGCGGTCTTGATTCTGGCATTTGAATTCTAAGAATTCAACGGTAGTGCATAGAATAATAGTGTTGTTTACTCTAACTTGAACCGGATTTTGTTTGATGGCACGCTTTTTCGGGCTTGTTTGTTTTTCCGCTCTGCATATTAACGTGCTCATCTTACAGTAAGAGGTGTTTAGGCCGCTGTCGAGATGATACGGCTGGATGGAAGGAAAATCATTGTTTGTAAGAGGCCAGTAAATAACGGGTAAGATTTTGATACAAGGCCCGCTGTCGAGCGTTGAAAAGCCCCTGTAAGTTTATTGATATAGGCATATTCTCAGATCTTGGGGGTTGAGGTTGCAGAAACATAGCGTAAAGCCAGGTCGTTTAGTTATGCGAGCTTCAACAACAAAGCACCTCGAGTAAGTGCTTGGCGCTGACGGTATCATGAACCATCTTGGCCTGTAACTATCAAGGACCGAAGATAATATTATAGGCTGCCACTATAAGCTTCATGCAAGATACACCAAACGAGCTGCCAAGAACGGCCTCATATCGACTATGGAGCCATCTTGGCAATATTTCCCTTCACTTTTGGCGCTAGAAACGAAACGATTGAGGTATCGTATTCGAGTTCGGCCCGTGTTAGTCGAACAACATATACTGTTAACTACGAGATCGAGAAGACAAAATTTATATAAAAACCATGATGATTCCCCTTCAATAACGATATTCTGAACAATCAATCCAATTCAACAAACATCTTCACTTCAATCTTCAATCTTCATCTTCATTTTCAGCTTCATTAGCATTCTTTATATCTTCACCATCACATCTTTCACTCCCACGAACATGTCTCACATCCAGAACCAGGTCGTTATTGTCACCGGCGGTGCCGGTGGTCTTGGACAGGCTCTGGCCACATCTTTCCTTGAGGCTGGCGCCAAGGTAGCCGTCTGCGATGTTAACGCTGACCGCATTGCCGCCGTCTCTACCGAGTGGAATGCTAAGTACGCGGGCAACTCCCTGGTGGAGAAGGCCGATGTCAGCTCCGAAGAGTCTGTCAGCACTTTCTTCAAGAGTGTTATGGCCAAGTTCGGCCGCATCGATATGTTGATCAACAACGCTGGCGTTATGGACAATTTCGACCCCGTCGGCAGCACCACAAAGCAGGTCTTTGATCGTGTCATGGGAGTCAACGTTACTGGTACCTTCCTGTGCACCCGTGCGGCTATCAACGCTATGCAGGGCCAATCTCCTTCTGGCGGAACCATCATCAACATTGGCTCTACCTCCAGTGTGCGCGGCACTACTGCCGGTGCAGCTTACACAGCTAGCAAGCACGCCCTTATCGGTCTCAGCAAGAACACAGCCGGTTTCTACAAGGACAAGGGCATTTCGTCGCTGACGCTGCTGATGGGAGGTATGGACACCAACATCACCGATGCCTTTGCTAGCGGCATGAACAAGGAGGCCATGGCTCTGATGCAGAAAGTCAACCCTGGCCTGTCCAAGGACGAGTCTATGATTGCTCTGGAGGATGTGGCTAAGTATTGCAAGTTCTTCGCGGACCGCAAGGTTGCTGCTACTTCGAGCGGATCGGTCGTCATGGCCAACAACAACTGGCCCATGGCTTAAGTGATGATATGTGATACGCTTTGGCATCTTATGGCTCTATAGTTTATGATGGTAGACAAGAGGCGTGAACCTGGCCCATCAAGAGTATCTTGATGGTGATGGAACACAGAACTAGGCGGACTATTAGTTTAGCTAAACAAGCGAAACGTTCTGGAAACGGTACTGCTTGATATATATTCAACGGAACAAATATAGTTATGCCTTTTGCGCGATGGCAACCAACATTTTGACTTGTGAACTGGGAACTGCTGATATAATTATGCATATATACAGCACAAGAGCCCCACTTTGTGCATAATCATGTAATACTGCAGGGCATGCGCCCTTTGAGTTATTGAGAGCAGATCGCCACTTTATAACACAATTATGCAGTTATGTACAACAAGAACACGCCCTTTAGTAAAGAACTGATGTAGCGACTGCAACATAGTTTTAAGCTTCTCATTTGCTTTTTCCGACCTTGATAATTTTTGTTCCGTTTACCTTCTAACACACTGAGCCAAACTGCATCAAGTTACCATATTGTTCTCAAGATGGCTCCCCGTTGGCTTTCACTAGCCGAGCCTATGGTGACACCTCCGCGCCTATACGCATGGAGCGCCCGGAACCTTCCTCAAACTAGCAACAAGATGCTAAACGAGCACTCCAGTCTGTCTCAGCCTCACAAACGAATCTACATCGTCGGCGTTGGCAATCTTGGTCGTCTCTTCGCCATGTGTCTTGCCAAGGCGCCTAGCAAGCCGCCGATCACGCTTGTCGTACACCGCAAGGAGCAGCTTGAAGAGTGGGTGCGGCGTCCTGGCATTGAGATCATACGCGGCGCCGCTGTGGTCAACAGCCGAAACTTTGCCGTGGAATGGTGGAGCGAGGAGAAACCTGGCGCCGGGCCCGCAGTGGAAGTTGCGCATGGGAAGACACTGCACAATGTAATTGTTGCTACAAAGGCGGCTGCGGCTACAAGAGAAGTCGATCGTATGCGTCGGTATCTGAATGCCAAGACCACGCTGGCATTTGCGCAGAACGGTATGAGCCGCCTGTGGCCGCCACATGGAGCTGAATACATAGCGTCGCGATTTGGTATGGAAGACAAGAGCCCGAACTGGTTGGCTATGGTTACTAAGCATGGCGTGACGTCTCTCGGGCCGTTTCGGAGCAATCACGCATCGGAGGCCGACGTTGCGTTTGGGACAGTATGGGAAAATACGGCAACAGCACCGCTTAGTAGATATCTATCCGAGTTGCTAGTCGAAGCACCCAAGCTGGCCGCCCGCGAACTGTCAAATGCGGACTTGTGGGTGTATCAACTAGAAAAACTCATTGTAAACTCGGTGCTTAATCCCATGACGGCAATTCTTCGTGTCAAGAACGGAGACATCTTCAAGGATCCAGAGGGCCCCGTAGGCCGGACAGTCGATAGCCTGATAGCAGAAGCTAGCGAGGTCGTGACTGCGCTGATACAAAGCGCGGCCGGCCTGAAGATTCTTGGCGAAGATGGAGCAGACAATGCCGCTATATTGGAGCGCTTCTCGTTTTCGCAACTACGAGAGATGATTTACCATCTTTGCACTAACGTAGTAAGCGAGAATCTTAGCTCTATGCTACAAGATGTCAAGGCTGGGCGAGAGACTGAGATTCACGAATTTAACGGCTGGCTCGTCAATACTGCACAGTTTCTGGGCCTGACTAATCCGATGATGACAAACAAGTCTGTCATGAAACTCGTTGAGGGGAACGCAATCGTCACTCCATATAACATTGAAGAGCAGCTGAATCTCAAGGGAGAATCGCAGCCGGTCGTATAGTTGAGGCAAGAGAAGGAAGCATTACAACCATCAAGACCCAGTCAGAGGAATACATACATGTACTGTCGAAAAATCATGTCAATGGGGCGTGTTCCCAACAAACATAGAGTGAATGCTACATACTGTGCAAAGGATATAACACTGGTACTAGGACTCTTAGCTAGCAGTGAGTTGTCACTGCATTAGGACCCCGTACTACATCATATGGTTGTAGTTTATCTTTGATGTTTTCCTCTGGAAGGAGGCCTAGTTGGGGCAAGATAAGAGAGATAGATACTCTAGCATTCTCCAGGGACAGCAAATGAGGGGGGAAAAGAGAAAGGAACAAAGCTAGAGAAATCTCTCTTGGAGGCCAATCATGTCTTTTTTCAATAGAAAGGGCTGCGGGTACAACATTCGCCTTGGATCTCAGCAAGTGCTAGTCTCCACTAAGTGTATTTGTTGCTCCTTTGGACTTGTTTGATGTTTGATGTTTGTAGTATCAATATATATCTTCCTTCGCACCAGACTTTTAGTTGTTTATGTACCAATAGATTCCGTTGACTTGTTGTATCTACCGTGAATCTCAATCTCATGAGGGCATTGATTGGCAAATAGAGGAGGAGTGGAGTAGCAAGTACAACAGATGGTTGATGTGACTGGCCGGACGGAGTGACGCATGGGGGAATTTCTAGCAATAGAACAGGCAGAATATAATATGGCTGATAAATCACTGTGTGTTTTCTGAGCGGACACACAACATTGCTTTAGAACATCTGAGCCTTTGTATTACCAGAGAAAGGCCTGTTAGTTAGGATTGGCCTTTACCCCTCCCTTCGTATTCGTTGTCCTTCTCATATTATATCAGAGATAGAGATATTCGGGTCAAAGAGACCTCGGGCCTAGTCAAATTAGAATCATAGGGAAGCCAAGAAAAAGTGTATCGATATCAGCCGTGTGTTTTTAACAAGTGTGTTGGTGTTCACAATCAATACGGAATCAGCCTTAGGAACATCCATAAATCACGTTTCTTTCTTACTTCTACCTTTATAGTCGGAATGGATCTCAGGCACGGCTTGTCCTCGACACCGCCCTTTTACCGAAGCTCAAGTTGCATATTCATATGTATGTGAGGCCTCGCTTGCATAGATACCTTGGCGTTTCACCAATCGCAAGAGTTAGATGAAGAGAAGATGGGTCAATCTATATCATGGCGGGTGGGCGTGTTATATGCAATGGCACCTTTAGGTACCCATATATTTATTCTCTGCTCTGCTGGCCTTCTCAGTGCTACTTTTGCTTCTAGTCGAGAATTCCTGCAAGGCACAAGCCTTTTTTGTGGTATTTAGGAAGCATCATAGTATTATTATGACCGCGGATTTTGAGATATCACTTTGTATTATTGCCACGGAGGCTACTCCCCTCTCCAGGTGGCTGGACCTGAGTTACTGACGCTGTTCTTTTTTCATATTCGATAGGCCCGTCTTCCTTTTTTCTTCACAAATATACCCAATGAGAGCTGTTCGAGTGGTGAAAGGCCACGCGACGCAAGCTTAGTCTCTCATTGATGTTAGTTGTAGACTCCTGATCTAGTGACGCCTGCAACAATAGCCAATCCCGCTGGATCCGGGCCAAGGAAGATCTACGATGCTTGACAATGACCTACAGCATTGTCCATATTAAGATAACGCAATGATATCTATCTGTAAAGTGACGTCGGAGTACCGCCATGTATACACTTATATATGACAAATAAATCTAGAGCTCAGTCTATATTGTTTCGTTTCTGATGAAATAATTGCAAATAGCTATGGAAATCAAGCACTACAGGAATGATAGGAGTGGATAGGAAAGCTAATGTATAAAAGGAACAATGGACCAAGTATCTAGAGGGTAGGAGCCACAGTAGCAGCAACAGCGGACAAAACTCACTGGTCAATACCGAGACAAAAAGTACAACGGATTGAAAGATTCAACGCTATACTCTCTTTCTTTCTGGTACACCTTTCCAATGTCCTTAATGGCCCCACTATGACTCTTTGGGCTATAGACTATTGACCTATATATGCCACTGACGACATCTTATGTGACCTAGAATTAGCACTTAGTAGCGATAAAAGGTGGTTGGTATGGGATCATGAAAAATAGGGCTTTGGGATATTGCCAGTAGTCTACTAGTATAGTTATCAAAACCTCGTATTGTATTGAAAGGCATCAAGTCTATATGTATGATAGCGTCATGTTCCTGAAAATTCCGCCTTGGTTTTCATCCATCGACCCATCAATACCAATGGTAAAAATTCTGTGCATGTTCTCGGCAGCTTCCATTAGTTGTTAAGTTCAAACTGCCAATAAGCAGAAAAAAAAACAATAGTCTATGTTCTACGTTATATACCAATAATAATAGTAGTCTATTACCAGCATAGTGTACTATAAGATCTACGTGATGTATATGTGCTTTGATCAAGTTGGTGTGTGCTGAAGCCTCTTGACCATACAGATATCAAGTCCCCCTACAGATGAAAAAGAAAATTGGAAAAAATTGAAGGGGGAGAGACCGAAAGTCCATTAATAGATCCTCTGATATAGGTTTTATTATAGCCTCCCGCCAACTATAGTATAGAGTAAGGAATAATGTATGTTTTGACTCATGCCACACACGCAACAGCGCGAAACGCGTGTCCGGAACTTTTTGAGGAAGGAAACAAAGTTCTTCTGTGTGTTTTTACTAGTTCTATTGTTGAAATATACTTTTGTGACCAGATTAATTTCCAGTGTCAAGCATAAAGTTGATTGTCGTCGGTATTATTAACCCTAATACGGAGATATAACTACTAAAAAACCCTAAGCTGATAAGATGAGTGAAGCAAAGTCACCTAAAGCTTGGACGTTGCCGATCAATAATTAGGCACTAGATAGTGAAGGATTGCTACGTGCTAGTTTTCTCTGCTGCCATTATCTATCAAACTAGAATAAAAAATAAAAAGATACAGAATCCGGCTATTCTGATGACCTGATTGATGCTTAGTTAACTAGTCCATCTTTGATCTAGTTGAGCAAGCGCCTACAACAATGCAATCACATGTGTTTTACTAAGTCTTTTTAATAGTGAAACGAAAGATGCAAACACGGGGTTGGCTTTTTGTTTTGGCTTTGAAGACCTGAGGAACTCTGTCTGTTCTCCCCGGCAACACTTGGGTACGTTGTTTATAGAAATGGGGTAATATAGTTAGTTGCACAGCAATATTAAAGCTATACTAAGACCTAAGAACGATGACTGGTCTGTCTATAGTAGTATTGGCTATTGCTACCATATATTCCGCGTTGTTTATTTACTAGTTATTCCAGGCGTTTTGAGTGTACCTTGGGCTTGTATTGATATATCATCAAGTTAGATAACTACGGAAAAGAGGGCCACTCTCCTCTCTAAAGAAGGGACACCAATGACCAGGAAGAAAAGGGAACAGCCGTGGAAACGCAAGGAAGTCGCCGGAATGAAATCAATAAGTTGCAGTGTGCTGCATGACTTACAGCATGTACAGGGGCAGTGTTATGACCATCATTACTTGCTACAATGCAACTGTACATGGGAAGAAAGGTGAAAGCTATAGGCTATCAGGTTGCGACATCTTTGACTCTGACAACTATGACACGGATCGAAGATACGCCTGGCATGAGACGTCTTGGTCTAGTTCTAGTTGGAGAGAGACAGGCCCGAATATCTACGAGTCGGACATCGGGCAGAATTAGGCGTCTCATTAACATATGAAAAAAGAGGCTCGCACTATTAGTTTCACACTGGAGTATTTACTGGGACTGAACAATCAGCCACCACCTGATGTCTCTTTTGCCCATGTATCCAAAAATCGATGTACAGAGCGTTGTCAGTATTTATGACTTCAGTACATCGAGACCTCACATGTATAAAAAAGGTAGTTGTAAGGAAGAGTTGACCATCTCTAGGGTAGTAGTAGTGCTTTGCGCTACAGTTTCTAAAGATGGAATAACAAATTTCAGGCTAGATTAGAGGATTTAGTAAACAAAACTTCCAAACACTCAACACACGCCAGAGAAAAGCCATCTGGTCTTCGTCTCATGTTCCTAGCAGCCGGTTGAGGCCGGACAGGCGTTGCCTATCGTTTGTCACGCTTCGCCTCACGCAAGATGCCTCGTCTTGGTCTTATAGTCATGTCGAACGTCGCAACCAAAATTTGATACGGCCGCACGAAGGAGTGATAGACAGCAGAACTAGGGTGTACACGAAGAAAGAGAGGAGGTAGGGAAGGGGGAAAGGAAGGGAAACGAAGACGTCGATATTGCCGTTGCAACATTAGACAGCCGCTAAGACTATGCTCTCGCAAGATAGATAGATAGATAGATAGAGAGAGAGAGAGAGAGAGAGAGAGAGAGAAACTAGTGCGTCTCGTCCCAGAGAAAACAATACAATGTTAGCTTATCATTAGATTAGATTGTAGTTGTCAGAACCACCAAATAACTACGCTACTTATATGTACTCCCAGAAACTAGATCCCATGCTCATTTTTCACCTACAATTGAACCTTGAGATGTACAAAATAATCCCATCGGGAGAGAAGACATGAGCAGTTGTCAGAGTTTCTCAAATAGCAAGACACAGACAATCAAGTACAGAACACTCCTACTTCTCATACACCCCCTCACTTCTACATATAGTTGTCTATCGCTTGCCTTGCCCTATAGCTTGCTGGATTTCCTGGGTTTTCGAGGTGTTCTAGGGGAAGGGGGAAGAGTTCGTTGGTGGTGTTTCACGCTAATACAGGCCCGTTCCCTAGCTGCAAATCTGATGTCTTATAGGCGTCTCATCTCTTATTTCTCTCCATTGCCCTGTATGTAGTACTAGAAACGGCGACAATAAAGCTAACTAGTTGACTATGTAGCGGCTTAGAAGAGTGTAGCGTTGCTCAGAGTACTATAGAGTGGCACTGCCGCCAACTTAAAGATCACACCTAGCCTTCCGGGGAATTATTTGTCTATGAGAGGCGACACAATAATATATGAATAGTACATATATTAAGTGACGAAACTTTTAGACTTTTCGTGATCATCTAATATTCTCTTTCTTTCGCCGTTAAGGCCCTATTATTGAGAACGGTGGATATGTCGTTCCCGATGATTACGGCGTTTTACGTCTCACAAGCTCTCTTTAGGCTCTAATTTGGTATGCTCCCGGCGCCACTAATTACAGAGTTAAAAAAGAAAAGAAAAGACAGGGGAGTCTATACATCAAGAAAAAGAATCAAAAACTCTATTATGACAAGGGCCCGCTACAGGGCAAGCAAGGGCGGCTCAACAATACAATGAGCTTTCGGTGTCAAGATAAATTTTAGAAAATGTTAAGGGACTTGAGAAAAGAAATGGGCCCGAGGAACTACCAGCTACAAATCTAATGACCAGAAACAATATCTATCCCTTGTTCTAAGTCTCGTCTTTGTTCCAACCGTAATTTGTAGAAAAGGCCAAGTTTCAGAGTTTCAGCCCTTTTTTGGTAAAATGGCAATGGACCACTAACAACTTGGTGCTACCATTAGAGTTGCTATCATAACGACTAGAAATTCCGCATAATGAAACCTCATAGAATAACCCAAGATAGCAGCCACGAATGGCAGAATGGCAGAATGACTGATTGATACTTTGTTCGCACAGGGATATAGTGATTCTTCAATACATCCGCAGTTTCAATTGCGGATACAACAGTATATGAAAGCTGTAGCAAGCTCCCATCAAAGCCCATCTGGCCATAACATATCCCGTCACATGATAAGTCATCAGGGTTAGGGCACCGCAATGGAAAAGTGTACATACGCATACATGTATGTATAAGTCGATACAGATAGGGAAAGCGATAACCATATCCTTACTCATTAAATTTTGATCGCATAAGAATATTCAAGTTTCGCGTCATGTATTTATAAAAGCGATAGACTTATTCCTTAACCAGTTAGTTATCTGGGCCATGTAGTTTCTGAAACAAATAGCGGGAAGACAATAGAAGCGCCACCATAAACCTGCAATCATGCTTATGCTGCAGAAAGCGATATTCTAGCTATTTTGTGTTTTATGGATATTCCCGCCGTCATCTCGTTTACGGGGGAAACAAGAGAAAGAGCAAGAAGATGGAGAAAAAGTAAGGGTATATGCACTTATCTGTACAAGACAAAAAACCGACTTGACTTGTATTCAAACTCTCAAACATCTCCTTGTCAATCACACGCGTTGCCACTGCGATGAATAGAAGGCGCTACGGTTGCTAGTGCTAGAATGAGCACTAGAAGACCTAATATATGCACGTATCTGTGTGTGTATCGATATATCAAACCACTTTTCCTAGTACATGGCTTGAGCCGTGCTTACTCGAGTTACCTCGGTTCTACACCCTAGCTGCTCTGGATGTCGCGCAAGAACGCCACTGGCGCAGACGCAATAGGCCTCTCATTATGTCATGAATGTCATAAGGGCTAAGCCATATATCCTCAAAGACTTAGCTATCCATCTGCGCAACAGCGTTATCACCAACAAGCAGTATTAGTAGATGTGATAGTGATGGGGGCTCTAGTATAAGCCCGAAAAGTTCCTAGTAATGTGAATCACGAAAATGGCGTCTCGTGTCCTTCTTTAGCGTGTGATTATGGAATGGAAAATCGATTCTATATCTTCGAGAGAGGAACGATCAGATCGAACATCTATAATCACGAATAAAAGTTGTTGTTGCTAATAGTCGCACGCTGATATTTATAAGCATGACCCTTGTCACTAATAGGAGGTTAATAGGAAGAAGGCCTTAGACAAGAGAGCAAAAAAAGCTAGTGCTTAGCCGAGAAAGCGTGGTAAGCACGTTCTTTTGTCGGAACTAGCTCATCGACTAGTATAAAAAAAACTACATAGGATTTACTAATAGCAAAGCAACATCACGAGGGATTTTAAAAAGTAAAGAAATAGACATGTTGAATATTGGATTAAAGTAGAAAATATTAAAACGAGAAGAGAAAAAAAAAAGACTAATATAGTTGTCTTTATTACCGTAATCGAGATGAAATAGGACTGGGGATATATGATAGCAACATGTGGAAGTGAGCCGCGTATCAGATCTTGAACTAAGGTGTTTCTAGACTTTGATCTACCGAGTAGATCAATAAACCTATGCACCTTCACAACCTGATTAGTACAAGAATGAAAAAAAAAGAAAAAAA
>RHLR01000606.1:0-16715 GCA_009806335.1 Davidsoniella australis | reverse complement strand
CAGGCAAGACAGACTTCCCTGTTCCTTGTCCGAATTAAAAGTAGCACTTATATGTATGTATGTATGCAAAGCAAAGATGACGCCAATGTTAATTTATGTAGGCCCCGTCAAATTTATAACTAAACAATGGAAGGATAACTACTCAGAGACCCCCCAAAAAACATAACGTACTTGCTAGGGGGGTGGCTATTTCAAGTGGACGGCCACTTTTATCACGACCGCAAAATCTCCAAGACTTGAATACGATTTCCTCCTCCAAAAATAGTTGAATCACCTTATAAAGAAACTATGATGTTTTGAGGCTTCAAGCTTTTGAGAAATGCCTATATTGTAATGTAGAACTTCTTGCTACTCTCTACAACATACATCGATCAACGATACAGGACGGCATCAGCGGCTGAAGACCACCACATGATAACAAGCCTAAATCATGGAAAATAACTGATCTAGAGTGACATATTGATTCACCGAACGCTCTAGACCTGAACTCTCAATTATTTTCTCTCTGCCTTCATAATAAAGAAGATATGTCCAATAAGCTACCAGTATGTCATCGATGTAGTTGTAGTGAAAGAAATAGAATAAATGACGATGTAGGTGACTGGAATTCCCGATAGGCAAGATAAGGCCGTCTTTTATGTTGGTGTATTATGTTTCATGACGCCTTACATATACTAGTAGTATTTGAGCGTTTCGTGATATCATACAGCACAACGGCGTCGGGTAAATATGTATACACATATACAGATAATATAGGCTAAAGACAGAAGGTCAAAGACAAAAAAATACATACTATGGAGCCTATATCTGTACATTGGATTTGTTTTGCTGAGTTGGATAAGCCGTGTAAGACAACAACACATAATGATATGCAACATTTAGACTGAGGTAAAAAGTGATATATCTTATTGAACATATACAAGAGCGTCGCATAATCTTAGTGATTCAGGTAGACGATAAATATAATCAAATCGAACATATACAAGAAGAGCGTAGGTGGCGATGAATAGATTATGCTTGATAGACTTGCTGACTTTGTCTTGACATATGCATATCAAAGGCACGGGTGAAAAATAAAAGAAATAGGTTGTAAAAATGATGCCCTGCTAAATGGCCAGGTCAGCTTCTGAGAGCATGTATTGTACATGTATATTACATCTTTATCTTTAATATAAATTTAGTTAGTTAGTGGTTCGTGAACAATACATTATTGCTATATTATATCACGAGAATGATGGTTTAGTATTTACGAATATACGTGTCATCTCGAATTCCTACTTCAGCCATATTTGTTTTGACCAAAAGCTGATTTGTTTTTGTCTTGTCATCTTCGATATCGTGGATATGAGTGGATATTCTCTTCTAAGCGAGAAACGATCGTCAAGGATACAGTCAAAGTTCGCAGTAAATTTTGCATCAGCTAAAACCAGTAAACATAGTATTGCAATAACTTGAGTCTTTGTTTTCTCGGTGCCCGAATATCGTAAGCACTACACCGCATGACTGACCTATTAAAGTTTAACTAACTATGTAGTTATGAAGTTCGAACAAAATAATACCGTTTACATATATCCTCTGGCAAGGAGCAATAGGAATATTGCTAGCATAAGCTTAGTTTCTTGATGCCAGTACAAATAGATAAAAATGCTTACAACGGTACGCATGATAGAGGCCAATACACATTGTACATATACGATCGAGAATACTGTATGTGATGTGTTGTGCATGCAGATTCCTGTCCGCCCTTGATGATAAAAATGATAAAAAGGGCAAGGGCGTGATTTGGCGACATATTGGAGACCGGCGTGTTGTTTTGACCCATGGCCTGCCTTCCGCCAACAACATAGTGTTGTAGTAACAATATCAGTAGAAATATTTTTTCCATGGTCTGCTGGACCACCATAGAGCGCGTGGCTAAGGCCCAAATATTCAATCAACTTGTACATTCCATACACCATCTAATTGTACATTATTGGTATAGTAGTATTGCGGCACTAATGTGTTCCTGCTGACGAAACTGGTGGAGACTTTCACTTCATTTTAAGGCGTAGGCTACGAAAGGTTTGCTGGCAACTACATACATAGGTATTAATGATTGTTTGGATGATAAGAAAACACTTGGCTATAGGATTATCCAAATAGATATCTATCGCAATAAACAACTGGCATACAAAGCCTTGGAAACATTCAGGTAGAGTGCCGATATTGCTCAAAGTTAGCCACAAGGCACAGATGTAATGGGAGTGTCCAGCAAACATGATGTGGTTGCATATCAATTAGGTACATACATATACATACGAATGCTTGTTATGCCATCCCATTCGAGAACTTGATGTATAGATATACCCCTCCATACCCCTCTACCCTGTGTCCCATCCCCGCGTCGAGATAGCATATGTGGCTGTGGAGCTCTACAAACGCCTTCCATTGTATTTTTTTCTGTATGTATATGCTAAGTCTAGACTTCAAGATCTAGCTGGCAGGAACATTGACGCACTACTGCTTCCCCAGCAAGCGACGATAAATGGCAGGTTAAAGGCTAGAAGGAGCGACAGCCAAAGAGCGTGGAAAAAGAAAACAAACAATGAGTGTCATTCAACAACAAGCATCTGCTATACTGCAGCTGCAATGCAGAGAAGATTTGTTCCCTACATGCGAGGGAAGCTGCACGACAGCAAACCAAAACTGGGCATATCCAGGAAACTATTGGAGGAGAGAAAGGCAGCAGTGGCCGACGTCATAGACTGCAGAATAAAGAATAAACATAAGCTGGTTCATGGTTCCGTTTTCAAGGAACAATCAATAGGCACATGTTTGTAAGCGGGAGTGCAAACAAAGAAGGCCAAGAGGAGAGAAGAGAAGAAATGAAAAGCGAAACAAACCAATACTAACTACTACGCAGTGCCGAAAGGTTGGGCGCCCGAAGGGTCCATTCCATTCAGCCTACTTGCTGGCTAGCTAGTGTAGAGTAGTCTAGCTTGGGCTGTTTTCGATGTCTAGCTGGGTACTTACTTGGGAGCAAAAAGCGCCACAGGCACAATGACAGTCCATTTCATCTGACTTACACGCTAGAATGTTCACTATTGGCTTCAAATGTATGTAGTTATATACTATAACAATTGATATCTTCCTTCTTTTAGCCTTAACCATCACAACGTCATATAACTCTTAATTTGTTCCCTCATCTTGCTATTTACCGCTGGGTATGATCAATGGCTTATTTAATCTCCTTACTTTCAAGCCACTTCAAGCCCAAACGCTCCGATTTGAGCCCCTTGGGACATTTGTTCTTAAAAGATATCCTGCTCTTTTGCACATGCAAATACCGATCGCCTATATGCACCGACCGGGTCGTTTTGATCATTTTCTGTTGAGGTCAGAGACTGGAGCTCTGAATTGTTGTTGTATACTTTTGTGACCCATCATATTCATCGACTCGACTCCCTCCACCTCCAATATCCCTTGTCAAGAGCACAATCACACCGGGAGGTTCCATTTTCCGTCACAACTTCGGACTGCCACCCCTCTCCCCTGTCCCGCCATTCAAGGAGCCCCCGAAGCTCCTCATTACTTCTCACCATTACTACTCTGCTTATTATAGCTAGTGGACTTTCCGGGTTCTCGAGTCAATTACAGGAGATATGGTCCTAGCAGTACATAGACGTCTTCTTTATGCAGTCTAATTCCTGTTCCTAAAGCTAGTGGTAAGAGAAGAAACAGAGTAGCCATAGGCACTAGCTACGTCTACGTCAGGTTATTTGCTTTGGCTTGTAGGCACATCGAACTCGTAGATACCAAGTGTTGGGTAGTATTACATACATTACTAGTTCTTTATAACCCAGCTCTGCTCCGTTCGATCGAATCTCTTGCTCCTTGTTGGTTAACCCATTCGCTCACTTGTTCACTCACTTGCTCATTCGTTCCTTCGTTCGGTCGTTTTTTATTCCATCTTGGCTGCAGACTTTTACTTCTTTTTTTCTCACAGCTGTGAATAGGATTGGGATATCCTCATCTCCGTGTCACTACCTAAAAAAAAACCAGACACTATTGTCTGGTTTGCGTTGCTCTACTTCCCGTCTAATAATACTGGGCGGATATTCTTATCTAGTTGCTGTCAAGTCGCCGTAGCCCAACATTGCAACTACTGTAAATGGTCGTCACACGAACATTCCGTGCCCGATACATTATACAGTAGCTGCTCTTTTGGTATCTTGATCTTTTTAAACAACAGAAGTCCCCTCCTTTATAGATTATATTGCCTACAAGATCTGAGGGAAACTTCCGTTCTTTTTTAAGGGAAACAATAGCACCTCTGTCACACAATTATTTTAGTCGTCCTCTCCTGAATTTTCAATCTTCACTTTTCATCACTGTTCCAACAACAACCTTCTCTTTTCATGCATATGCATATCTACTGCGCCATTTGTGTCTCTACATAATCGGCAGATTCCCGATTCTTACGGGATGATGGCTTTGAGGGCAGATTTACAGACTTCAACATTTTTCAGATTCGGCCCATCATCATAAACAGAACCATCGCGGTGGTATCTTTGTCTCATTCGCCTAAGAAGTTCGAGACCGTCATATCTGCATCTCCCTTCACCTATCGTCCGACTCGGCTTGAGTCTTGGCTTGTCAAACTGACACTGGGAATCCATTCTTAGTCTTTTCTTCTTCGGCCCTAAACCATCTTCCGCATCGAGTCCTTAAACGTCTCGTCCTAGGGTTGTAAAAGAACGAGGGAAATCATTAG
Organism: Davidsoniella australis; assembly: GCA_009806335.1. Classification (NCBI taxonomy): domain Eukaryota; kingdom Fungi; phylum Ascomycota; class Sordariomycetes; order Microascales; family Ceratocystidaceae; genus Davidsoniella; species Davidsoniella australis. The sequence continues at coordinate 11,962 of RHLR01000606.1, read as the reverse complement.
CGCCACCAAAATCCACGTTTTTGACACTACGACAATCTATAGAAGTCGTTGATACCCTTAGCTGCTGCTGAATATTTGTCAAATATCTACGCTGTTAACCTTGTGTTTGGCCTTACTAGTAGTATCCTTGTCTTCTCTCTACTAATACGTCATATCGTCTTCTATCCTATTGAGAGTTCATACTCTACTTTACCTTCACAGCCCAACGCCTTCTCGCCGCTTAGCTAAGATATATCAACCAGTTTCCTGTTACTAGTATCACCTCGCTTCTTAGGCTGGACGCCTAATCTAGTCCGTCAAGAACTCTTCGTCATATACTACTACTCTTGGGCTATCCTCGAAACACCACAGCCTATCGCTCTGTATGATCTGTGCCGTGCAATCTAGCCGACGATTTCTCAGTTTCTCCACATCTCTAATTCGTTGTCAGCTCGTCTAAGTTCGTAGAAGCACTGGTTTCACTTATCCTCAAGCCAATCTTTCGTCCTTCACATGGCCCCTTTGCTTCCTAAATCCACACCACTCCTTGTTACCTATATCCTTGACGGTCACTACCCAGACTAACTACCATGGAGCCTCAATCTCAAGCGCGTTCTTGCTCAAATCAAGATGGTGGGTTCGAAGTGGTTTCATCTCCAGATTCTTCAAACGATATCAGAATGGAGACCAATCCTACTATGGTAACATCTCAGGCATACGCAATGGATCATACAATGGACCATACCATGGAACATACATTAGACCACGCAATGGATCGTACAATGGAGCACATGCCGTTGTCTTGTGACCATAATAATACTCCCCCGTATTCATCGCAGACTGCTACAACCCATCCCATCACACCTGGCGGTCTTGGCCAACTGTCGACATCCCATTCAGGCCAGCCGCAGACCCATCCACATCCAAATCTACCATGGCCCGCTACATGTCCTCCAGCCGAGGCTATGAGCATGTACAATCCTCAAGACGACGGCCAGATATCTTTGCCGGGTCACAACATGGTTCTTGACCCCACCCTCCATGACCCTCTATTGTCTCAACATGGTCAAAGTCAAGCGCAATATCCTGATCATGCTCATGGGCTACATTCCTCACATCAGCAAGATGACGGTGTCATATTTAATAACTACACGGGCCATGTTATACGCAGCAATGGCTATTCACAGGTCCCCCTCCAACCTCCACAACCTTATAACGATGATGACGAGGATATGTGGGATGACAGCACCAGTGATAACGACGCAACCCCCAGACTTGAGCAGGCTGATGATGCGGCTGCTGAGTGCTCAGCCCAACCCAATAAACACTCTTCTTCGTCTCGAGGCTCGGCCTGTATCTCTGCCGTGCCAGCTGCAGACGGTTCTAGCTGTGACTCTCCCGGCTTAGACAAATCAACCGACAACCCACACTCCCCTTCAGGCTCAGCTACAACCTCAGAAATAAAGCCTAAACGCCCTCGCGGACGTCCTCGAAAACATCCACCCAGCGCTCTCTCTACAAACAGGATGAACAGCAAGCCGACTCGATCAAGGACCGGCTGTATCACCTGCCGCCGACGGAAAAAAAAGTGCGATGAAGGCAAACCAATATGTATGTTTCAACAGTACGATACCCTATGGATGGCATTGAACTAACAAACTATTGTATGTATTACTAGGCAACAACTGTGAAAAGAACTCAGTTGTTTGCGAGGGTTACCCAGAAAAGCTTGTCTGGAGCGGTGGCAAAGACCAACAGCGATCTGTTCCTGGTAGGTTTTTACGTGCCCGTCAAGTTCTATATGATGTTTTGTTATTAATCGTCTATCATGATTATTACCACAGATCTCCCTTTACCCGCAATTATTCCGGGCCTTGATACGCAAGAAGACAAAATATTCTGGCGTCATTACAATAGGCAACTAAGCGGCCTTCTGACTGTTGAAAGTCAGAATAATAATGCCTTCCTTCGACATGTCGTAACCATGGCATATAAAAGTAAAGCCTTTATGCACAGTGTACTATATATCGCGTCTTGCCATATCGATTTAGCTACTCCAAGGGGGAAAAGTAGTCTAAACGATGAGGAGATATCTCAAGAGGCTTTACAAGCACGATCAACCTACCATCATAACCGAGTAGTCGCAGCTCATCAAAACGGAGAACATGAGATTGCTACTGACCAGACCCTGAATAACGACAACCGGGTATGCATTGGCTATCTTCGGCAGCTTTTCTTACTAGTAGCAGCCCGGATAAATGGTGATAGAAGCGGCAGTCATCGAGCTGCCATAGCAGGATATGAGCTGATACAGAAGACTAGGCAGCCACAAGATGAAGATTTCAACTCTTTTGTGGTCGAGTTTTTTCAATATCACATATTTGCCGACGACTTGATGTGGCATCCAGACCAAAACCGACCAAGGCCAACTCCATCCAGCGGAAAGTTTCCCATGGGTACTAGTCCTCCTCGCCTGATAGGTGTTGGGGATGGGCTTCTCTCGAGTATCTCCCGGATATGCAAAATTCGTGATTACTACCGCGTAAATGCTCTACATAAAAACTATCCGGGTCCAGACTATGCATCGCTGTGGGAGAGCTTTTGTCTACATGAAACTCTGGAGAAGTGCGGGCCAGTTTTCCAACCTGGAGACACCCGTGTGTTAGTCGCAAACGTGTACAAACAAGCTATTTGGGTATATCTCCGACGCACGATCAGTGTTCCATGCGGTCTTTCCAAGCCAGAGACAGTCACGACACATTTGAATGCGGGCTTTGATATGCCAGCAACTCCGGACGGACGTCCAACGACCGTATCGGGCTACACAGTTGAATCGCCACCCGGGCTTGAATTTGCGGTATCGCCATATTCCCAAGGGCAGTCAAGACGGGGATCGGTTCAAGATGACGATGACAACATGCCGCCAACCCCCGACTACGGCTCTATACTTGATCATGTGCCAGGGCAGACACATCCACCACTTCCGATGCGAACGATACCGTTATCTACCCCCATGATAATGCCTATGGGAAATACAATCACAGAGCCTAGTTCTCTAGCCAACGCCAACGTTGGAGGATCAACCATGGTTTCACAGTCCAGCTACCTTATCGAAGGTGACGACTCAATGCTCGCATGGCCAGCACGAGAGGATGAGATCCAAACGGTCAATTCAGCCCTACTAACCCTCAGCGAGTTCAAAGCATCTGATCCATCACAAGTCCTGCTTCTTTTGCCGTGTGTTCTATTAGGCACAGCCGCGTTCGACTTGGAACAACGAAGGCAAGTCCGGACTAGCATCAAGGCAGTCAGAGGATACTCAGGCGTGCGCAACTGTGATTTAGCACTAGAACTTCTCGAAGAAGTCTGGCGGCTTATGGACATACGTGACTGGTGGGCAGTTTGGGACTGGCAAGGCGTCGCTACACGTATGGGACTTGACTTTTTGCCCGTGTAAGTTGGGTTTGTAACCCTAATGCAACTTACATCCAGAAGTCTTTCACACTCAATGATTGGCATTACTACTTTTCTTTTCCACTAGTTCTCCTAATTCTTTCTTTCTTTTGTGTTTATCCGCTACCCTAACCTATCCCCTTTCCTTGACTTACTTACATCATGTACACCAATTTCCCCCATCTTTTGTTATGTTTCCTTGCACTACACATGATACACCATCCTGCGACTAGAGAAGGGCTTCCTATACATGCACCTTCCCATCTGCCACATTATATTCTGTTTCTTCGGCTATAGTCTCTATTGTTTCTGATATTTAATCGTTATATTATCTCGTTAACTAGCATATTTTGTTTCTGTGCTACACATTTGTATCTTGTATCATTATATCATGACTATATATACTTATACTGCTCTACTCGACAGAGCTCCAAAGGGTATTCCACTGCTCATCGCTGCCACTAGACAACGCAGAAGCGTATACATTCTGGGCATCTGAGATGTGGTTCGACATATTATGGCTTTGCACAGCCGATTCAAAGCCCGACGTAGTATCGAACCAGCCTAGCTGCTGGTTACCATAGCGGGTATCAGTATGACCGTTGATAGACGCAATGCTTGCTGCGCCGCCGTACACGACTGATGCGATTCCAGCAGCCATGGCCTGCTGCTGCTTCGTCCTCATCATGAATAACTTCATGCGCATCTCTTCGTTGCGTTGCCAGACCTTGATCCAGATCATGACACGCTGGCGTGCAAAGGCTAACCAGCCATCGGGTGTTCCCTCACCACAAGCCTCTTTGAATAGTGACCGCATGCGCGGAGAATACATGGAACACATAGTTGACGATTCTACCTCGCGTAGGTGCACGTTAACCGTCGCAGTAAGAGGTGAGCGGGCTATGACAGCGGCATAACAGTCTGGACAGATGGCAACATCAGGGAAGGCTCTGTTCCAGCCATACCACGATCGACCAGCCACGGGGTTATTCTTGGGACATCCGGCTGCTGGTGAAGGGCCGTTGTGTAAGATAGACGAGAACGAAATCAATGTGCCGGTATCGGCAGCTTCCATCATGCGCATCAGGTATGGCACACCAGTTTCTGTAGCTACGTTCAGATCACAGATCAGAGTGGTGTCACTAGGGCGATCATTCTGGTAAAAGTGCGGCGCAAAGCCTAGAGGGTCTATGATTCCTGTGTAGCATGCCTGGCACACGTCGATATTTGCTGGGCCACTGCGGGGTGAGTACCATATGCCTCGGTGGCCTTGAGCACGACACGGCGCTATTCCACAGGCAATCTGTGCCGTGCGTAGGAAGATGCCGAAATCTCGCTGCGATACGGCTGCAGACATGGCCACTACGACGGGCATATTGATCTTGAGATCGCAGTTGACCATGCCAGACTCGTAGCGCATGGACGAGCGTATAAAGTATTGCTCAAACGGCGTTATACCAACAGCATCAAGTAGACAGGCTTGGCAAGCATGCAGACCGGCAACCTGGTCACGAGTTGTCATCCAGCGGCCATCTGCCGTCGCCTGGCCAGAACATGTACCCAGAGGCACCCGCTTCTCGACAGCACGTACAAGGCTAGCCCAAGAATTCGTCGTCTGGGCCTTCATGGCAGCACGACGCACGTAGCGGAACGAAACATCGCAGATCCACGTAGCTCCATGCACTTGCTTGCGCTCCGGGCCGAGCGGCGTGAAGTAGCGCGAGAAAGGACCCATGGCAAACACATCGCTGAAGCAGGCTTCACAGACGAGGAAGTCGCGCATCACACCTGATGCTCCAGCTGCGGCTGGCGTCACTGAGCGCCAGCGCATTCCGTTGTGGCGCCAATGCCGTCAGTGCCAGCGCAGTCGGTTAGCGACGCGCGGTAGCGCATGTGCGCGTCCAGCGTTTGCGTGATAACGCCGCCGGCGTTTAGGGCCTCGGGTAGTAGAGTTCGCGGCACACAGCGGCTGTTGAAGAGACATCTGCCCTGAGCAACACTGGCGGCCTGGAAGTAGCGGGCTAGCGGTGTCTCGGCAAGGTGCTTGGCATAGCAGTGGGTGCACACCAGGAAGTTGGGGGCGCTAGCGGGGAAGTAGAAGGTGGCCGTGTAATCTAGGTAGCGATCCGAGGTACACTCGAGACCGATGGCATTGCGTGAGCCGGAGGGACGGATTGAGGGCCGAGGTATTGCCGGGTCATCGTCACTAGTCCAGCCAGGAGCAGGCACAGGCTTGATCCGGGACTGTTGCAGCGCCGCAGCTAGACTGTCCATTGGAGACGGCTCGCTGTACTGTGGCGAGATGGGAGGAGTGAAGAGGCCATTGGCTCCGTGGGACATGGGCGTCGGCTGCTTTTGGTGGTGAGGATGAGGGCCGCCTTGGCCGTGCATATCCCGGCCGAGATGGTCGTTCTGAGTTCCTGGAGACATGGGCGAGAAAGGTGGCGAGGTCATGGAATGCCGAGGGTCTTTGTGCATGGAGCCCGGATCATTGTGTCCTGTAGTGGCCTGCTTGCTACGACTACCATCCTCCACTGAGTTCGATGGCCGACGTGACGGAACCCGGGGTTGGGCTGGTTCTTCACCGTCTTCGACAGTAGACGCAGCAAACATGACTGCCTTTGCACCGTTTTTAGCCATGTTAAGTTTGGAAAGTGTGCCTCTGCGTTGCGGGGTTATAGATCTAGGCGATGGGCCATCCTCGATGGCAAAGGTTCCAGTTTGCTGCTCCTGGTTGGCAGCAGGAGCATAGTACGCGTCGTCACGATAGCTGGCATTCGGAGTTGCGCGCATCTGTCCCTCCTGGCGCTCACCATTACGCGAAGCATTCGACGAGCGACGAACCTCGGCAGCAGGAGAATACGGTGGAGCCGGAGATCTAGAGAGCGAGCCCCGGCGTGAGCTCCCATTCACACCCGTAGTCAAAAGAGGCGGCGATGATGGCTTGTTCACCGAAAGACGACGTCCACGGGCTGCGCTTTCTGGGGCGAGGCTTAGACCAGGCGTTTGCTCGTCGTCGTTCTGGAAGTACTCCGCCGGCAGCTGGTTGGGCTGTTGGCTGGCTGTGCTGGACCTCCGAGGTGGCAGGGGAGGTGATGAATGGCTGGAGGCTACGATAGAAGACTGTGTATATGGGTTCTGGAAGGGAACACCGACAGGTACACCGGCAGCAAAGGCGGGGTTATACGGAGCTGGTGCTGATTGGGGACCGGCACTAACGGGTGATGGGACGCCGTTGAATCCCGAAGAAGCATAGGGCGTTGGCTGGTGAGGTTGTTTTTGGTCATAGCCTGGCCACGGCTGTTGTTGTTGTGGTTGTTCATAAGACATGATAGCTGTCTTGGCGTATATAATATATAAATAAGCTCTTGAGAATAAAACAAGCGTGTAAGTTACAAAGCGGAGTTGAAAGAAACGGCAGAAAAACGTATATACCAGAAAGACGATCCCCACGAAAGATCGACAAGCGAGTAATGAGAATATATGGGGAAGAAAAAGCAGAAGAGAGAAGCCAAGAAACCGAGGGAAAGCGGACTGGCTTCGTTGGAGTAGTATTAGTATTAGTACTTCTCTGCAGTCTGCAGGTAGGACTTTATGCTTCGAGTTTGTTTTCTCTTTTATCGTTGGCGGCCTATGTTGCCCCCGATTCCTTGCCAAGCCCAAAGAAAAAAAAATAAGGAAAAAATGGAATAGTGGCAGTAGTACCTTCATGGGCTGGCTGGGTTTTTCCTACTTGAGAAGAAATGACGTCCGAGAGCCTAGTAAAGCTTGTAATAGAAATATTTACCCGCCTTCTTTTTTGGGCCTTTTTTTTTCTTTCTATGTTACGAAGTGCTGATGAGCTAAAAAGAGCTAAAGAGAACAAAGACTTGGTTATAATTTGTAAAGAGTCTCCTGCCACCACTTCCATTCTCAACCGCGGCCGTCTTGGCACAAGCTTCGGGAATTCTACTATGCCTATATCTGTATACTATTCACGTTGCGTTAGTGGCAATCGTCGTGGCGATTCTATGCCAGATACGAAACGCATTATTGACTGGTCGTTTGTTTTCCTAGACACTTCAACGACCTGCCAAGTTAGTTGTCATACAGGTCACAAACAGCATTGGCATACATATAGTGTGAAATAGCATACGAACTAAACATTCTTGCATAGCTGCTAGTGCTATGCCACACACGGCGTGCCGTAACAGCCGTCAAGTGACTGCTCTCCAATCGGCTTTGAAACGCATAGTCGGCCTACAGTGCTTCATGCTGGGCTAATTTGTTTTCCATTTCTTATGATTTCATTTTTTTTGTGCCTTCTTGTTTTGTTCGTAGAGGCCGATCTAAAATTTCGACTGTGCCATTGCATAGTAAAATCCCTCGTTCCGCCTGCATATAATAGTGGCCTGTAGTTGCATGAGAATGTTGCCTTGTAGATGGAGCAACCATACTACAGCAATATGCACGTAAAATGAAAGGCTCTTTTTAGACTTCTTCGTTTTGCTAAACGCTCCCAAAGATACAGGCAGCTCAAGCAAGGGCATTGCTCTCTTATTCTTTTTTACCCGCTGTTACTTACCCTTCTCTTCTCCTAAGCCTCACTTTGCCCGCATACGATGTTTGAGACGATGTCGTCGCCAGCCGCCGAATGCTACTAAGCAGACTCCGCCCCTTCAAATTGGCCGATTTGTCATTGCCGATTGTGCAGAAATTGTAATGCTGGGAAAACAAGATACCACAAGAGTCCAAGAGTGTATACATATGTGTAAAGAACAAGCGTCTGGAGAAGGTCAGGTGGAAGACCCAAGAAGATGAAAAAGAGACCCTGTCCTGTAACCAAAGTAGTTCGATGGTCTTCACGTGTTTTATTGTTTGCTTGGCCAGCCGACTCGACATTGACGATGGATCAATGATTCATGATTGATGATTAATGATGCCAGAGTCAAGATCACGTCACAGCAATCAGCCCAGTCAACGTCTTGATGACTAAGAATCAGGATCACGTTGGTTTATTTGATGTTTCACAGAGAATCTTGCTGAGTCTAGATTACAGTAGTTGCAAATTTCCAAGGCGTTCAACGTAAAATACAATATTCTTTGTTATCACGGCTCTTGCCCAAAGCGGCATTTGCTGACTTGCCTTGCGCTAAATAAGTTAGTTGGCAGAGAACGGAAAGTCGAAAAGTACCCCACTTAAAAGTTGAAAAGAGCTTCTTTCCTTGTTAGAGAAAAGGCAAAACCAGCAAACCAAAGTAACTACATTTTCCGCTTACCATATTCTGCCGCTGTTCACCGCCTAGATCCCGACGTCACTTCTTTTTTGCTTGTTTGCATCAGAACGGAAAAGAAGAAAAGAAAGACATTTCTATATTTAACTGCGACTATCTCGACATCCATCCCATCTCAACAGCTTCAAGGAGATTACTTATATCATATATCCACATAAACCTCTCGTTTTCCGATCTTGGGGCTGTGATACCGCCGACTTCCTTAACTCCGCTAAGAGCTATATAAACCCACCGATCAACGGCCTAGTAGCAAGTCTTCGCCAAGGCACACATACGCACCACGACAAATAATAGATATATTTATACATACCTTTACAACATGGGTCTCTTCTCGTCCACATCCCCGGCGGAATCTCGCCGTGAAGCCGTCCGCTCCGGAACCGCCGTACCGACGCGTTCGGAACGACTTCTCTGCTGGACCGCTCGCGACGCCTACTTTGCCTGTCTCGACGCCAACAACATCATCAACGCACACGCCGAATCAGGCGCAGCGGCAGCCAAGTGTCCACAACAAACCAAGGAGTTCGAAAAGGACTGCGCGCGTCAGTGGGTTAAATATTTCAAAGATTGGAGAGTAGCGGACGATGCGAAGAGAAAGAGAATCGAGAAGCTGGAGAAGGAGGGCGCGAAACCTATCGATTTGTCCATGCGTCCGGTCTCGTGAGATCGGTCGGCTTCCTTGGAATATCACCTCACTTTGCTGTGCCTATGATATACTAGCCATCTCGAGCACATACGCTAGCTGTTACACAACGTCATCAACCAGCTACATCTTTGCCTAAGCATCTCTATCCTCATTCTTACACTGTTCAACTCTTTTATACCACTCGGACAAGATATATACGCTCGATCAATAATCGTCTAGATAGTTGACTTGAGACCAACAGCGTCGTTAGACGTTAATAACTGTACCATTATGAATAAACGAATCTCCAAATCATGCAACACTCTATATCAAATTAGGTATTTGATACAATAATCAAAAAAACCCTTTATGTACTACGAGTGGTAACTTAAGTGTAGTGACCTAGATGTAAGGATGTCATAATATATCAAGTCACATATGCCGGTTTATACGTCTATGCATATTTCGAAATGTTGTATGATTGCAAGCCAATAAAGCGAATAAGAAACAATGGAACATATGTATAAGCTAGACTAATTGGCCCTTTCAGGCCGAAGCCCACCACAATCTCTCATTAAGAGCCGATCTTAAAACACGGCTCTCATCTATATGTAGCAGATAAGAAGAAGTAAGGAAAAAAGAACGCAAAGAATGGAAAGCAAACTGAGTCAAAAAATATAAAAACGAGTTCGACAAAAGAAAGAAAAAAAGCAGAGAATAACTGATGGGAATAATGTGGCTAAGATATAAATAAAGTGAATTGGTGACACTATTTGTTTCGAAGACAAAAAATAATAAATGAATATCCAGGCAAGAAAAAAAAAAACGAAAAAATAAAAGAATCGAAGATAATAAGATAACGAACTGTGTTTGCTCCCACATGAGTATCGAAAAAAAAGAACAAAAATAAAATAAAACGCAATCAGGATTAAACAAAAAAAAGCATCCCAAGCAGCATCATTAACTGAGGTGAGAAAGCAAGACAGAACAGAAAGGCAGTGTTGACATAGGAAATTATGAGCGAAGAATAGAGGGGGAATAAGTTAGAAGAGGCAAAAAAAATAAAACATGGCAACAAAGCTAAGTGAAGTTTAGGAACAGTGACTCCAGACTAGTTAGTTAATCGGCAGATCAACAAAACGACTTTCTGCTTATGAAAGCTAAATGAAAGGATGATAAAGAGTAAAATGGACATGACAGAAGCTGACAATGGTTTAGAAGGAAGAAAAACAGAGCGAACATATATCAAGACGAAAACAAAGACAAAGTACGTGCTATAGCAACCTCAGGCTATAACAAGCATTGGGAGCTCGGTATAATAGTAGAGGACGCAACACAAAAGGAATATAACAGCATCGATATAAGTTCAAGCAGAGAATTGGATGCGGTCAGAAAGGGGAGGTCATGGCAAGGGAGCAGTATATAAGACGTTAAGAGCACGCAAAGACAAGGCGTGTGTACACTCCGCGATACTTTGAGGGAGTTCTTTTTTTAAACATACACCGAGCGCGACACCTGCTCCTCTCTGGGTATCGAAGGCAAGTCCTTGTCAAGGGACTCTTGTCCTATGCTGTGCGAGGCTTTGTGTCCCATGCCGTGGCCCGAAGGACCGCCATAGTAGCCGCTGTCAGAGCTGTCGGGCTTGAGGTTCAAATGATGGTCACTCTTGGGGGGTGTGGGCGGCGCCGCTCCAGGCATAAAATCGTTGCGTGGAGTCTGCGGGCGGAACCGTTGCTGAATTTGCTGAACGGCCTGGCCATCTCTGCTGATGCCGCGAGCAGGTGATGACTCACCAGACTCGTGTACAACGGGAAGAATAGCTTCGTCGCCAACACGGACTGGTAACGCTGTACCGACGTTCTCGCTGTCTAAGTCAGGGCGGAAGCTACCGTTAGGAGGAGGTGGCGGTCGGTTGTTAGGCGGTGGTGGTGGCGGCGCTTGTGTGGGCATAGGAGGAGCCATGGAAGAAGTTCTGTTTCTTGAGCTCCATGTTGATGTGCGCTCGTTAGCACGGGCTATCGCAGCAGCTTCGGCCTCTTCCTGTAGGCGTATCTCCTCACGTTGAGCCTCTTCGGGAGACATGGTCATGTTTTCAATAAAATCAAAGAAGCGCTCGCCATATTCCTCTGGAGGAATAGCAGAAATCTTGGTTCTATCATTGTTAAGACTCTTCCAGAAATGCTCCATCTTCTTGATAAACCCAAACTATAGAGTTGTTAGTATGAAATAAAAAGGGGGATGATACTAGTATTCGAGTAAGCTTACCTTAGTGAGACAGTCGATGACACCGAGGTAGTAGATTTCGTTGGCGGGCTCGTTGTCCTCGTGCGTTGCCTGGAAGCCTCCGTCATCCTGGTTGAAAACGAAGTTGGGTCTGTGGCTCTCGTCTAACACGTCAGGCATGCGACTATCGGCCTGTGACATTGGGACAGGACGTTCCTGGCGAATTATTTGGCGCAGCTCACGAGCCTTACGAGCGTTCTCCATCTTAGAAGGCGTTCTTAACAGCACAGACTGCGTATCGCCTTCCTCTCCATTTTGGTCCCCACATGGGTTGAAGACCTGCAAAGTCTTGTCACGCAGGTTCTCGTCGTTGCCCTTGGACAAATCATGGATACCAACAAGCAGCGAG
>RHLR01000605.1:0-16775 GCA_009806335.1 Davidsoniella australis | reverse complement strand
AAAAACAGAATAAAAGCATGAGGATATTAAGCCGAAGCTGTGATTCTCATAGTGAAAAAATCAAACTTTTGGCGTCGAGTCGACGTTGCGATGACGGTATTGATTTTTGATTTGATTTGATTTGATTATATTTATCGTCTACCTGAATCACTAAGATTATTGTATAGAATTGAGCAATTGTTAGTGTTAATGCTTGTAATGCTACAGGGAAAATGCGATATTTACTGCAATAATGTACAAGTATAGTACAGATAAATGACATAGCTAACCCTCCCCCACGCCAATTATAACCCTAGTTTGGCCACAAGACTTACAGTTGCTTCCATATATCAAGGTAACTGGCTAGTTGATAGACAACGAGGATCCCTAGGAAAGAATCATGAAGTCTTTGATCCCGAGATAGTGGGTGCTCTGGATGGCCTGAAATTGGCCCTTTAGGCCCCATACACACATCTCGCAAAGAACATTCATGTTGTTCTTGACAACCAAGCAGCATATGCTTGCCTATTTCCCGGCTCCGCACCAAATAGGCACCAGCCGGGCCCAGATCTTACACTCTCTGGCCTGAACTTGGCCGGATAGACGTCGGTGTCGCCATGTCAAAGCTGGACAAGTCATCCCACTCTGGGTTCCTGGACACATTGGAATACCTGGCAATGAGATAGCAGACACTCTGGCCAAGGAAGGCGCTACTTTACCTCCACCACCAAACTTGCCTCCCTCCATTGCTCATGGATAAATAAATAAATACATCTTACCCCACAAAGGAATGAGTGTACACATATTTTTATGGCCAGAATACCAAAAGCACAACAATCCATTGGAAAATAGCTTTATTGCTATAGAAGACCTAATTGTATCCAGTCTCACTAAACGATGGGTAACGATGCCAAATGGATGCAGGGCAGTTCATTGTTTTGGCTCTGATTGTTATCGTCATGGTAGCCAAGGAAGGCCAAGTCCCGCTGTTTATTGATCCGCATTTTGCCCCATGAATACCGCAAGATGGGCATTTGCATATCAACAGGCTCTCCATCTTGAAGGGAAGCCTCATCTGAGTCCTCCTCTTTGAAATCTTCGCTTTTATTATCGTCCTGTCTCTCACTCTCTGGATCCTCGACTGCCAACATCTTACGCTCAACCTTGACGGCAGGTCTCTCAACACGAGCCAGCACAGCGTCTTCACGTAGCAGCCACCCTTCCGTCCACTGCGTCTTACTTTCTGTTCTATCAAGAGCTATCCAACAGGTCGAGCATAGCCCAGGTACGCGCTGTGTCACATCACGCCTGTTTTGGGCACAGGCAAACGCAGGCTTTCCAGCCTTTCGGGCGTTGTCCAGCCATTCGACTAGACGATCCCTTTCGGTGAGGCCCAGGGAGAGGCCCGGAATAGGTGTCTCAAAGTAGTTAGAAGGTACGGACCGGTAAGCTACCGAGGTGTGTAGACGGGTGGCAGGATTAAGCGTACGGAAGATTCCGACGCCATGGGGACAGGAGAAGCTATGGTGATAGATGGTATGGCCGCAGATAGAGTAACGAGACCAGTTGTGCTGGCACATAGTTTCTTTTGGTAAAGGTGATTGTTCGGTGAACTATGGGGAGATGGAACCTTAAAAGATGGGTGGTAGATGACCGAGTTTCGTGAATGAAATTCGGGTTATATGATGCATGTGTCAAGCCAATCGTGAGTCTACTGGCTGTGGTATTAGCAAAATCAGAGTAATTATATCGTCATCTTGTATATGAAAACTAACTGACTCAGACGAGGGATGACAGCTGCTAGATCGATAGGCGATAGTATTAATGAGATGGAATCGGCAATATGACGATGGTTTTGCTTGAAAAGCATCAAAGCCAGCCGATGGAAGAAAATTGTTGTTGACATGATGCTTCTCAAGAAAAACTCAACAGAAAGTGAAAATAAACGAAAGAAATCAAATTTGCTTTCTTTCTTCTTTTGTAAGATTTCGACGATATTAGAGCTCTTGCTTCTTTATACTTGAAATATGGGACTGAGTTGGTTATTACGATATAATGAAATATCGTGCAAACATTGGGTTTCACAATAGTAACCCTAACTAAACATTCGTCGATGACGTCTTTGCTCCCGCCATATTTAGCAAATAAAGTACAATGTGTCACTAGCCCTATTTCATTTCTAGTTTGTTTCGAGTTCAAGTACATGAAAAGTTCAAATAAATCAATAAAACTGGTATCTAAGCTAATTTCCCAAGTTAAAATCAAGGCCGCAAACTCCATATCCGTATATACCCACGCCTATCTTATATGTTTCTCGTGATGCGTAACGCCATGGCCAACTCAGATTTGGCGGCCAACTTGGGCAACATGGCTTGCATCACTGAGTCCGCTTTCAGAGCGCTGAAGCACTACCACAGGAGCATATCCTTCGGGGCCGCGGTGTTGGCTTTGGTGCAACACTGTCTCTCTATGAGAAGACCGCTGCTCACCGGAGCGTCGCTCATTGCGATCATGTCCATGTTCACGCTGGCGGTTTGTAGTGCGCCGAGATCGACTGGTTTCAGCAATAGTCATGTGCTGACTCGCGTATCTGTCACGGTATCCTGAAGACGACTCGTGACCATGACGGCGCGCCCACTCGTAGTCGTTGGCATAGGATGGCTCGGCAACAGTGGTAGTGTAGTTTACCATGTTAGATGAGAGCGGCGAAGATCCGTATGGTGAAGTTCCGTACGATGGAGAACCGTATGGTGCGGAATACTGGACGGAGTCTTCAAAGCGCACATGTCTGGAAGGCCGAGGTGATGAGGTAGTGGGTGTGCGTGGGGAGCGCGAGTTGTGGCGTGAAGGGCCTTCAGTGCGCACGTACAGATCTTCACGAGGATAAGGCTGCGTGCGAGGCATATCCGCATCAACTACAGTATATGTAGCGCTGATAGTGTTCTGAGGCCGGCGAGTATCACGGCGATGGCTTCCGCTTCCGCTACCGCTAGGGATGGCGATGTTTCGCGGCTGAGTAGGGGTACGCGGCGATACCGAGCGAGAAGGTTCGCCGCCGTTGATGCTACGGAAGATCTCCTTGAAAGAGTAAGTCGGGCGTGCCTCACTTCTCTGGGTTACGATGAGCTCGTATGTGCTATCATCAGGCTTAGCTATACGCCAGTGGCACCAGCCGTTCTTCGGATCTGTGCATTGTGGGCACGGGCCGACGCGGACGTGAGGCCTCGAGACAGCGGGAAGACGGCCAGTCTCAAAGTACATAGAGCAGTCATTAGACATGGCAAGGCAAGGCGAGAAGGATAGAACAAAGAAGTTGTGGTAATATCCCGGGTTGCGGCATTCCTCGTGATAGAAAGAAGAAAGTTCACGAGTAAGGCACATGGCTGGTAGAGTAAGATTGGTTGGTTGTTCAAAGATGAAAAAGAAGATGATGATGATGATTGAGAGTAGATAAGTAAAAGAAGGCAAGTGAGTTGCTTGGTAGGTTTGTTTGGTATGATGAGCAAGAATTCGAGGAACGAACAAGAGCGGATGGCCTCTCTTTTTATATTGTCCTTCGATGCCAAGAGCACCACTGTGACATGACGTTGGTATTATTTGACTAGGCAGAAAGATTTTTGGGCTTCGAAAGTAAACACTAATTGATTTACCAGCTTTCCCCCCCTGGCCAAGGTAACTGTAGTAATACACAAAAAGTTTAGCGAGCACCAGTCTGCATTCTGTCTCTATACCACGATTGTGTAGGCTAGGCTAGGCTAGCGTAGTCCCTCTTTCTTACTGGCACAGCTTTTCTCAGTCTTCGTGATGTATGTGTGGCGCTGCAACAAGGCAATTGAGAGCCTGTATAGACGCCATCACATGTAATTAAACATACCAAGTCAAGTTCCGCTCGTCGTGGGATTTTTTAACCTACATATGTACATAGGCCTATGGAGTATAGAGCAAACATAACTAAGGCCAATAAGGTTGGCAATGGGTTCTTTGATTGTAGTTTGTTTCTTCTTTTTTGTCTTCGTCGTTGACTCGTTGATCAACGCATGTGAATACAAAAACAACTATATCTACAATTTTGGGTTTTAGAGTCTGTCAACAGTCTATGATCGTCAATGAGTACGTTGTATTTTCACTGCACAGCTCTGCCAAATGTGTCCATAGCGTTATAGTTTCCCATCGTTTACCATGAGGGAGGGAGGGAGCTTAATGCTGTGCGGTCATATGCTTGCAAAGATGTCACTTGGAAAAATAAAAAGAAGTACATACAACTAGACAGATACAATGGTTTACTACCTCCAATGCTCGAAACACTGAAAGCGCCGCCCGCTTTGTTAGCGGACTTAGGCGCAGCCTTGTCCAATGATACGGTATTAAGCCAGGCCAGGGTTTTGCGACTAGGGGTGGAAGCCTGCAGGAAGCAAAGCTGACATGATGCAGCGACCGAGAGAGTCATTATCATCGTTTCTATCACCGGCTTTGATAGGTCTAGCGTTGTACTCCGTAGAATATGTGTATAGTGTATAGTGTAGGTCCGAGCGTTGTTCTGGTTTGATCCTGGCGAAGTTGAAAGGCTTCTAGGCCGCCCAATATCGGACTACAAGACACGAGGGCCGCATTTTATTCAGTCAGAGGAGGATAATAATCTGACAATTATTAATATGCATTTATCTAGGCTACAACATAGATTCTCGCCAACTCACGATAGTCAGTGCTTTATTTAGCACCACAGACATCGGGACTTATAGGAACATGGCGGACTAACAACTAAAAATATAGTTGGTAATTATTGAAACTAAGAAAAAAGAAATACATGGAAATACAAAGCCAACAAGGCGAATTGCCGTTGAGGTATTGGAAATCAAAGAAGAGAAAATAAGGAAAAGAATACTATCTAAAGAAAGAAAAGCTTACAGTTACAAACAAGGTGCGGAAAAATGGAAATTAACAAAAACAGGTCTTCATCAACGATAGACTCAAAATTGACCGTAGAGTCGGTCACCTATCTAACCTCAAGGTCAGGAAGAATTAGAGCACGCGGGCAAAAAAAACATAAGAAGTAAACAAAAACACACTAAACAAAACACCACGTAGTGTCTACGTAATAGAACCTCTACCATCAACGTCCACCCAGCCCTTTGCGGTCCTAAAGTCCGCTAGGCTGCTTCTTTTTCTGCATCTCCTTCGAATCACCGTCGTCACCTAGCCCTGACGTCTGTACTTCTGGTCTGGATTCAAACGGTCATAGGCGACGACCTCGATCTGCGGCCTATCATTGGCATAAGCCGCCGGGAATCGCATAGGCACTGAGCTACGCACCTGGCCCATCTCGATCTTCTCCTTGGCATGCGGTGGGGCAAAGGCATCGTACTGGCTACGCTGACGTTCGTAAACAGGCGACGAGCACTGCTGCCCCGAAGCTGAAGCAGATCTAGCGTTATGCAGGTCGGAGTTGTAGCGTGTAGAAGACAACATGTCTCTGTTCTGCCAGCCTTGGCCTTGGCTCGAAGTAACCTGGCTAGCCATGTCGGGCATGTAGAGTGATTCGTCATAGGCCTTGACTTTGCGTCCGACATTTGGCGGGGCAACAGGAGAGTGTAGGTGGCGATATTGCTCAGTAGGCATTTCGGGCGTTACCCGCGCCTTTGCCTTTCTTTCGTGTCTACGCAGAATCTTGCCATAGACTTCGCCAAACGTCATTTTGCTCTCGACGGGAAATATGATCTCGTCCGGCAGGCCATGGGATTCGTAGCATAGTGTGCTGTCTGTGCCTTTGGTGCACTGGAAGCACTCCCCGTCGACTATGTCGTGTTTTTCAGGGCGATACCAGCTATCAAGGTCGATTGGGTTGGCACAGGTGGCAGAAGAAGGACTGGCACACGGCTCAACAGTGATATTAAAGTGGACATGCTTCCGCCAGGTCGAGTTGTATTGCGAGTGGGATATAAGGCATCCGCTAAAGACCACAGACTTGATCTTGGTGATGACGCACATGGTGGTGGTATAGAATAGATAGTAGATAGTAAGTTGAAAAATAGAACGAGGCTAAGTATATTGTACGATCTGTGATAATAAGCAAATGAAAGTGTACAGACTCACGGGAATATGTCGTTGTTCTTATAGTAGCACAGTACATACGGTTGAATATGGGCACATGAGCAACAACTTCTGTCCGTGCAATTTTCGAATATTGTCATATGTGAGTGTGTACCCTCAAGGCCCATTCGATTTTTCACCGCCGGGTATGGTGCTATCCAGAGATTACTATTCTCGATATTCCTGCACCTGGGCTTCTGATTTCTCTTTGTTCGAAGTTCGTGGAGGGGAGGCCTGTTTGGGGGACAAATTGGGCTTAGACTTGAATCCAGTTAGTCTATCCGCAAACAAAACTTTGTTTCCAGATATCCAAACAACTCGAGTGTCATTGCAGCCAAGAAAAGAATAATTAAATAACGATAATTCTCGCCAATTTTGATGGGCGATAGCCATAGCCGCAACTCCTCGCATGTCCTCTAATAAGCGAGGGTCCCATTCTAGACCCCAAATCTCACGGAGGGAGCCCACTACAACTATGTCTGTGTGGAAGTAAAAGACGATACATATTAGTTACAATCATACAGATATGTGTACTTTCCTTGGCTTTTCTTCCGTCTTTTCACTGCAGAGTAAGACTGCATAAATCTTACTCTATCTATCCTATTCCTCCCGGGATATACAGAATTATGCTATAGAGGCCTGTTTGACTCGGTCTTTCTTTTTCTCTTGATTTATCCTCTCACTCACTTAGACCGCTTTGGGAATATAAAAAGGTTATGGATAGCCCTTTTCCTGTCTCGTACCTGACATGAGCTGATAGCCTTGGCATCTTATCACAGCTACTCTTACAAAAGTCGGTCATATGTGCATATGTATAACTAGTACTTTAGAGATTAGTCTCGCCATAGAAGTACAAGTACATGTTGACACGCGTGACAAAAAGAAGAAAAGAAATACGAGGTTAGAGAAAACAAGCAAATCTACCTTATACTAGCGTCCTCATGTCGAAACAAAGGGCGTACGCATTCATTATACAACATCGGAGACTCCGATTCCGGCTATTTGGCGAATTTCATTTTCTTCCTGACCTCAAAGTACCGCCCAAGTGAAAAAAAGTATCAAAAAGAAAAACCCTCCTGCATGCCGCGCGGCCAAGCAAAGTGATGCTTTGTTTCCGGCTGGTCACCACTATCGACAACCTCAACAAGCAGTCTAGATTCTCCTACGCGGCGTCTCTTCTCCCATCCCATGCCCAGCTGACGAAATTTTTTATCTGATCTGTCATGTGCTGTTTGCCAATATTCCAGTCTGGGTGCCTAAAAAGCCCACTAGTGACACAATGTCGTTGGTTATGCCTAACATATATTTTGGTTGCTTCTCGATCTCACCGTTCAGGTTTAGAGGTATTTATGTATAATACCGTGTGGCTTAGGCCTACTTATCGTAAGCCTATACAATACAACCGAATAAAATAGCACACGCTTGTGTCCATTCGCAGACTGTCATCTCTCGAGTACATCATCATCGACGAAATCAAGGCAAAGGCAACCCTTTTCAATGTTAGCTTCGGGCAAGTCCGTCCTCGACATTCCCTTGTAAGGAAACTGATTCATAATTCGCACATGATGGTCTGTTTACGTGTCACACTCAAAAGTAGAAGAATCACAAAAACTATATGGTTTACGTATACTAAGCCCGTGAAACATTATACTTCGAATCTATCCCTTTGCGTGCGCATGATATTGTCTATCAACTTGTTGGTTTCTCTTCTACCCCTCATGACTTTGGTGATAACCAACATACAAGTCAAAGCACTGTTTAGCGTAACGTTAAGGTTGATTTTCTGTTACATTTTCATGCAAACTGCAAAGCACAGAAGCCGAAGTATCACAAGGAACTGCCCAGGACTATAAGTTTACCTTGTCAATCTAGCCGTACGGAAAATATCGCAACAAGAAGTGGTCATTTTGAAGTATGAGCCACGATGTGACTCTGTGTTGGTCCTGCAGGTTTAACCCTCGTGTTTAGGGTTGATGGATTGCTAAGTCTTTGTATTACTCTATTACATGCCTATTACATACCTCATACATATGTATCAACAACCTTCCCTCCTAGACCTTGTGGGGGGACCCTTTGAGTTCATCCTTACCCCAAAGACGAAAAATTCACCCTTCGTCGTGGGTTTTTAAGAGCGACCAGCACATATCACCAATCAATGTCGCCGTCCATTCTCTCGCATCTATTGATTTATTTCATGATGCACCGTTTGTTCTCACCAACGACTGCCCACCCCCTTTTCTCTACACTTTTGGCCATCGCTGCTTTCCCGACCCTCATCTCCGCTGCTCAGAGATTCACACTCACACTCGGAGGGCAACACTTTAAAGGTCCAGTTGCCTCTGTCATACCCACTTACATGTTAAAATTATGTATTCCGAGTCCATTCAGCGACTCGAGCTAAGGAATACACTTCTTACAAGCTGCGGAGGAACGCTTTGTGTATATCTATAAAGGCACTAGCAAATAGCTTTGTAGCTGGTAAAGGTGGAACTGTGTAGGGAATGCCAGCACGTACAATGTCATGGCCAACCCATCTTCATTTGTTGGCTTCTATTCACTTGCAACTCTGGGTCTTGATCAGCAGTCTTATAAAAACACTGTGTGAGGCTGTAGAAATATTTGTTTGTTTCTATTTTTCATCGTCATATGTAGTTATGTAGCTTTAAAGATAGTCAACTATCAGTATTAGTTGGATATCCAATTTAGAATGGCCATAAGTACACCAAGTCCCCCAAAAAGGAGAAAATCCAACTACATGCAATGTATGCACATACATTTTGCCCAAAAACATATATTATGAATGAAATGTTAACAGTAAAGGGAGGAAACAGAAGTCTACACAAAAAAGTTGCCTTTTCTGAAATTCTTCTCGCCGTGCTCTTATAGTGCCATGTTAGTGGCCAAGATCCTAGTCCATTCTCAATTCTCTTGACTAAGAGAAATTCAAACCCTTACATGTAGTTGTTCTATTATCTTATTTTTAGTTCTCTATTCCGCTGTGTTATTCTCTTCTCCGGGGTTTCTTTTGTTCCGACAGAAGCCTTTGCTTTCCGTTCCGTAGCACTTGATATTTTTCTTCATAACTAGTCTTCCCCACGGACAAGCGTAGGGCGGAATTGCATACGAGCAGATAAATGATGGGTTTAATCCCTATTAGCCAGTATAGTAGCCAAGAATATTTGTTAGATATCTGTATACGGAATAATATGTTGAAAGCCGGTCGGGTTATGGAGGCTCTACTTCACATTCTTAATGCATTGAAAAAAAGTCTGGGCCTACGGCATCAAGGCGAGAGATTCTTAGTACTTCTCTAAAATAGCCCAACGGATATACAAATGTACGTCGACACCGATTGATAGTTAATATAAACCCTTACATAGGAAATAAGCTCAGATATATTCTTAAGTAGCATAACTATTAATAAGTGGTCTAAGATCGTTCTCGGTGATACATATGTATATATATATGTTCTAGTTCCAGTATCGAACAGGACCGACTTGTCACTCTATGCCGCCTTATTATTCTTGAATCGATCGAGTAATGGAAACCAAACATCGGTAGCCCAGACAAGAATCGCCATAGCTGCCGAGCTTTTGCAAATTGCAATACTTCGTCCATGCGCACATTGGCATTAACTATACACTAGTAGTACATCATCTAGTCCCCCAAGCACGTGTTATGTCGCATCAGACCCAACGACTATAACTACGAAATCCTCAGCATCAGAGTTTTACTACATGTATTTGAAAAATAATTATACTGTGTCAATAATACACATGCAATCATGCCCAATCATCTCGCCATTCGGTATGTCCTATTCATTACATAACCCTCAAACACGCATTGTTTTCGTCCAAGTTGTCAGACTATACAGGCTCGATGTCTGAATACTTGTACGTAACATGAACCTTGAAGTGAATGCTTTGCGGCCAGGGAGGCAGCAATCTCTATTCCCGCATTTCCATTACTGTTCTCACTGGAAGTTTCTCAAACTAAGCCTTGAAATCTAACGAGACATGCAACTACAGCACAAGAACTTCCGGGCCGGTCGATTACGCCCTTTTGTAGTCATCAAAGACTGCACATCACATTTACCTACATATGTAGCCTTAACGGCTATTCGGCCCATCGTGGTCACGGGTAAGATAATCTAGCGACAAGAAGAACATATTAAAAGGGCGAAGGAAAACGAAAAAGAAAAAAACAGGAAAGGAAAAGAAAAGAAAAGAAAAGGAGCTTCGCGACGACCGGCCGACGGCAAAGGAGACAAGGAACGTGCTCTAACATTTTCTCTCAAGCCATGACACCAGGAAAACACGCAGTCCAATAAACAACGAATCATGAAAATCTCACCCGGCTTTTTTCCCATGTTAGAAGATGCGAGAGGAAGGCATAAAGAAAAAGAAGGGAAAAAAAAAGGCTTGCCTGTATTGTTCTAGCCGAGAACGAGGTTTCTTCGATATTTTAACGACGCCCTAGACTTGACATGTATAAGAATGTAACCATGTCCTTGTTCCTTTTAGTTCCTAGTTCCTCCCTGGCCGCCCTTCTTGTGACATGTTCGTTATTACCTGGTAAACCGAATATGTAATACTTGTATATATATATACATAGGAGACGTTCTGTTAGTCCTCTTCTTTTCTTTTTCTCTCCATTTCTTCTTCCTTTCTTTTGCTTCTTTGCATTGTGTTTGCTTTCATTCTTCTTGTTTTTCTTAATCAAGTTATTTTTGTCTTCTTGACCTTTCTTACATCAACATATTCGAGTTCCCGGCTTTATGTTGCGTGCGGAATTATTTCGTTAGGGTTACTTATCTTGAGCCTCTCTATCTTCGGCCCTCACTTATATTGCAATAAGTGGGGTTTCTCTGCTAAAAAAAAAAAACTTTCTTTTTTAATACGGAGAACTAGAATTCCGCGGATTATATTGCAATGGCCATCCATATATGACCCGTGGCTAGCCGTACTTTGTTGTTTCGCTCTGAAGCAATAAAAGGATGAAAAATGAGATGGGTTCGGTCTCATCATCGGCCAGGTTGGTGTACGCCATATACAATGAAGTATGAATAATGGAATAATGGAGTCTGAGTGCTACTAATAAACAGGTCCCTTTCCCTTTCCCTTCCTCTTGTTCAACTCTTCTTCTATTTCTTTCCGTCTATTCCATCTTTTCACTCTTAGGCTCTCTATACTTCAAGTCCGTTGCACATGCATGTGTTCATACGCGACATCTTTATTAGCATATATTGCGAAAGGTGAAAGGTTGAATGATGGGATTTTAACGACACATCATTCACCACACACCATTCCTACTCCTACTACTACACAGATACCATAATTACCGATTATATTCTATAATACCCCATCGATGCGAGCAAATCTTCCAGACCCAAGACAAGACATGCCTTACTTGTCTTTCTCTTAATCTACACCCACCACCCCACTTCACTGCCATCGATTATATCCAGAACCTACAATGTCACAACATAAAGTTCACACACACAAAAGAGACAAGGAAGGCACTGCATGATTTTTTTTAGTGGGTTTAAAATCCAAGGATCATTATTGATGTTAAAGCTCGCGGGTATACTATATGAATGAATAAATCGCAAAGCCAGACGGGACAGAGGAATCCGTCAGCTTATGTATGATTGCCGTACTGCGATATGATGACAAGATGACAAAAGAGACTGAAGGAAATATGATGAGATATGAAAGGAATGAAGAAAAACAACAACGCCGGAGCCATGCTATCGAGAGTGTCCACACAGAGACTATGTTCTCGGGCACTACCGTGTCTGTCAAGGCAATTAGCTGTGTACATTGCCCCTGAACAAGAGACTCTTGAAGAGTTTTTCATTGTTTCGGTAATATATGAGAAAAAGGTAAGTTGACATTGACAAGCTTAGAAAACCTTGCCAAGGATACGTCTCCAGGTAGGCTGAGCGGCGACCTTAGCGCGGTAAGCGTTGATCTCCTCCCAGTTGTGCTCACGCAGACCAGTGTCCAGGTCAATGTTTTCAATAGTAACCCAGGGAGTGCGCTTCCAGAGGAAGCCACCAACCCAGAAGGCAATGACGACGGGAGCGGCCAGGTAGTTCTTGAAGAAAGTGGCGACGTTCAGGTCAGCAATAGCGACGTAGAAGCTGGCAATCAGAACCATGATGTTTAGGAACAAACCGACAGCCGAGCCGTAAATGCCACCGGCAGCTTTGAAAGGGATCATGTCCAGAGAGCGACCCTGGCGGACCCAGGCGAGACGGAAGCGGATGTGCGAAATGCAAATCGACGACCAGGTGAACAGAGCAGCCAGACCAGAAAGGGCCAGCAGCCAGTCGAAGACGGCATCACCGGCATCAGATAGGTTAACATAGGCCAGAGGAGCGCAGACGATGATGGCACCGACAGCAGCAGTAGGGCGGCCGGCACGATCAACGTAGGTGAAGACCTTGGGGGCGTAACCCTGTTCGGCAAGAGCCATCAGAGTACGAGAACCACCGTAGACACCAGAGACACCAATGGAGATAACGGAAACCAGAATAATGACGTTCATGAAGTGGGCGAAACCAGGGAGGCCAGCGTACTTGGCGACCAGGACGAAAGGCGAGGTGTCAGAAGATCCGGACGAAGCGGTGTTCAGCAGGTTGGGGTCCTCAGAAGAGATCAGCAGACCAACGAAGAAGAGACCCAGGATGTAGAACAGAGAGATACGCCAGAAGATCTGCTTGATAGCACCGGGCAGCTCCTTGACGGGGTTCTCAGCCTCAGCAGCAGCCAGACCGACCAGCTCAGTACCAGAGTAGGCGAAAGCGGCGGTGACGAAGACAGAGCAGAAACCGAGGAAACCGTTCTGGAAAGCACCGGGATCGTACCAGTAGCGGGCACCCCAGTACTCGTTGTAGCGGCCGTTGGAAGGACCACCACCGCAGACGAAGATGAGAGCCATGATCATGAAGACAACGGTGGCAGTGAGCTTGAGGAAGGCAGAGACGAACTCTTCCTCAGCATAACCCAGAGTACCGAAAATGTTGATGATAATGATGATTAACATGAAGACAGTGATCCAGACGCCGTGGGAGATTGTTTTTTCCGTATCCCAGTAGCCGATGGTGATGGAAGCAGTAATCAGTTCGAAAGGCAAGACGACAGCCCACTGAAGGACGTAGTTCCAACCCATGGCGAAACCCCAGGAGGCATCGATGAAGCGAGTGGAGTAGGTGTAGAAACCACCGGAAACAGGGTACATGACAGCAAGCTCACCAAGAGCGAAGACGACGTTGAACATCATGATACCGATGATACCGAAATCAATAAGAAGAGAGGCGGGACCCTGTAGGTGGCAAGCATGTTAGCGATGAATGTCGTCATTGTGTCAAGATTGAGTTGTATGGCTATTATTGTCAAGGGTTTTCTTCTTTGTTTGCTTGGGCGCTAACATTTGACAGGCTCTGTCTGGTTTGAATAGACACGATGTGAGGCTATTGCTGTGCCGCCATCGAGATCGCGATAATTGCGACCGTGATGGTCTCGGTGGCGAGCAAAGCAAAGCAGAGCAGCACAGCACAGCACAGCACAGCACGAAAATAAACCGGAGCAATCGGGGCAACTCCGACGACGGAGAAAGCGGCAAAACAGAAAAATCGACTAATAAGAAAGAATCGATCCGGCGCTGGCAGGATGTGATTGATTTGGCAGCGCAGCATTGGCAGTTGGATTTAGCATTGAAGAAGCCAAGGCCAAACAAGGAAGGCCAGAGGTTTTGAATGCTAATGCCAATGCCAATGCCAATGCTAATTAATCACCGTACCAGCTAGGAGCAGGAACCCACTTGGTCTACCACCGGTAGTATGGAAGGTGCTAGGCCCAATCAAGCACGCGACCGGTGTTTGTACCAATGGCACGCCAGCAGAAAGCAAAACGAAAAAAAACCAGTAATAACGCTATGCAAGCTACGAAGAATGGGGCAATTGCAAATGTCGGTCTTGTGTGAGAAGACGAGGCTGAAAATGCACTGAACACAACACAGCAGAAGTCATCGTGATGCTGACTCGGCTCGTGTTCAGTCCTGGGGAAAGGGGAGGGAAGAAGTGTGCTGGAATGGGAGATATGATGGATGGTTAATACGTACACCCTTGGCAAGGGCAGCACCCGAACCGACGAAGAAACCAGCACCGATAGAACCACCAATGGCGATCATGTTCAGGTGGCGCTTCTTCATCTTGCGCTGCAGAGACTGTCCCTCGACATACTCGCGTCTCTTGAAAGAGTCGGGAGTGAGACCAACTCTGGTCCAGAAGCCCTCCTGGCTCACAACGGGAGCGGGAGAGTCAAAGGCAGAGCCGGAATCATCGTAGCCGGACTTTTCGGGGTCAGAGACCTTGACGGGAACACCGTCGGCGTCGGTGACAGCCATTTTGTGTGAGAAAGATTGGCGTGAAGGGGGGAGTCTGGAAGAAAGAGGTGCAGAAGATCGTGGAGCGGACTCTAGATCTTAGACAAGAAGCGGGCTGACAGTGAAACTGTAGATGAGGTATTCGCCGGGACTTGGATGAGAAGCCTGGAGAGGAAAAGAAAGAGAAGAGACAGAACGGAAGGGGGGGGACCGATGACAATATATAGAATTGTCGCGACGGGTAGACGATTGGATCTCCAACTAGTCTAGTCTCTGGTCGACTAGTAGTAGTGACTTGTCTAACTAGGTCTAACTAGGTCTAACTAGAAACAGAGCAGAGTCAACAGAAGAAGGAGGAGGGAGCGGAAGCAGCGAATCCGAAGCACTGAAAGCACAGGCTTCTTTGCTTTCGTTTCCTTTTCTGTCCAAAATGTTCGAAAATAAGAGTAATAATAACAATAAATTACAAGAATAAATGCTGGCCAGTGCAGATCGACTTGTAACTAAACAACCCCAAAAGCCAAAGCCAACAACGCCAGCGGCAATTAAAGTCAAGACCCAAGATTGCTAGTCACTGAATAGGTGCTACAGCTAGCATATCAAAAAACTAGGGCTTTTTTCCCTACCTTTTTTTTTTTTCTTATACGTGTGTTCACACTTAATTTCACACTCTCTGTACTCTCTTTATTACCAAGTTTATAACACACAACTTCCATAATCACATAGGGGCTTCTTCGTCTTCTTCTTCTTCTCGAAAACTAATGTTATATCTATACTTGCTAACCTTTTCTTTACACACGCCCCCAAAGAGCAAAGATAACTTGATGTCCTTCGTTGTCACTTCAGAGAAACCAGGGTCACCCCTCCCTTGACTACCCACCTTCGTCGTCGTCGGCGTGGGAGTTGAGAAGAGAGAACTAACAGCTTCTGTGGTTTTGTATGGGTGTGTATTTATAGATTCAAACTGATAACACCCAAGTTTCTCGACTTCAGCTTCTTCACCCCTCTTTGCTTTTTCGCCCTCTTCTTTTTTTTCTCTTGTTATCAAGCACTACACAGTGTCGTTACCAATCCTGCAAAAGTACCTCGAGGGTTCTGCCATGGGTATGCCGACTACCCTTCTGCACTGTACACTTTGAGATACCTGTAGCACTAAAAGAGAGTGAACTAATAGTAGAAAATAGCACATTCGCTGCCCTGTTAGAATATCTGCACTATATAATTAAATGTAATAGTAGCTCGTAAACACCGATGGGCTATAATTGCGTATGTTCCCATTGGCTATCTTGTAGCCCTAGTTATCTGAGATAACCCTTACAGATATATATGATGAACTTAGCGTTTTGCCGCTTCGCAAAATAACTCAAAACTCGTCTACAAATACAAAAGCACAGTATAGGCTAATATTGTAAAGTATTACGATAATAGTAGTTTTCTCATGTCTAAAATTCCTTTATTGGCATAGAAATAGACATCATTATATTTCACGATTGGCCGGTCTACTAAATCTAGACCACTCCAATACCATGACCCTTTAGATATTGCCGAATATTAGTATCAACACTCAATATAACTACGATCAAACATCTTCATAGCTCTATGGCTTCATAAGATTCATGAATTAAAAAATAAAAAAACTACGATAAAGGCAATCGTTTCTCTGCTGTGATAGTCGTTGCCACCGGGACGAGCCAGTCATAGATGCTTCTCCAAAATACCAAATTGTTTGATCTTGATCTAATCACAGCCCGATTCTATGACGTTGTGGGACTAAGTATCTCCACAAGGGGACGTAGTAACTATTTCGTAATCGCGTCACATCACGAACCCAAGCTCAAGCAAAGGCCCTAAGACGACATCTATTCCATGCTCAATCTCTATTGTTTGTTTCTTCGTCCATTATTTGCGATGCTTTTGCTCGGCCGACCGGCTGGGCCATGATGCCTTGTTTGAGATCCCATTGGCCGACGCTTCTTGCAACTCCCGTTGTCTGACGGAGACTCCAGATGGTATCGCATGAATAAAAACAAGAGGAGTTCCATCTGGCTTTGTTGATCTGGGTGGCTCGTTCTTCACGAACACCGTTGACGTCTCAAGTTGTATATGAATTCCGACAACAACATGCTATCCCATTTCCATTACCAAACAGCAAAACTTAAAAAAAAATAAAAAAGATAACAATACCAAGCACTGGCGTTCAGCCATTATCCAGCAGATGGTAGCTTCGCGGCACTGCCCGGTCGGACAGCCGCAAAAACCAATTATCTGAATCAGCGGTTCCTCTCGTACTAAGCTGAATTACCATTGCGACGAGTTCA